>CM055277.1:33819931-33865308 GCA_029237695.1 Conchocele bisecta
ACCTTGTCAGGTCTCGTTTTAGACGTACCTGTGTTGATTGCTTGGATGGAGCTTAGTGAGTATGTTATGATTACAGTGTTATTGTACGTTTTTTTTTAATTTTAGGTTGAATATGAGGGCTTTTTCAATTGCAATAAGTTCCGAAGTAAATACAGTTAGATTGGGGGCCAGTTTGTATTGTTCTACGTGACTTAGTTCCGGGCCACACAAACGCAGCTGAGGTGATACCGAGTTCTGGGTTTTTGCTACCGTCCGTATAGATGTGTAGGCTGTCTTTCCAATTATGTTCTAAATGTTCCATTGCGTGTTTGAGGCTAAGGGTTGGATTCTTAGTTTTATCTTTTATATAATTTCAGTGAGATCAGATCGAGCTGTAATTTCAAATAGATAATACGGCAGGATATGCGTTTTGAATGGCGGCATCTCGCATCCACCCAGATCATATTCTTCTGTTAAGATTAGTGCATTCATTGCATAACACGTTTTTATATTGGCTTTTTTGTTGGTATAATTATTGACTGTATTGGTTGCGTCTCGTTTTAGTTTAATCATATTGTATTTGTATGCTGGTTTGAGTTGTATTAGTTCGTTGATTGGTAGGTGAGCGCCATGGGGTTGGGTTCGGACCCAGTATTTGAGTAATGTTTGTTCCCTTCTTAAGTCTAGTGGTAACACTGCTGTTTCTACTTCGATTACTGCGGCTCTTGTTGTTTTATAGGCACCCGTGGCAAGCCTTAGCGCTGCTCTTTGAATTAATTCTAACTTATCCAGGTGAGCAGCCGCAGCATCTTTGGATAGCATGCATCCATAGTCCATCTTCGACAGGATTATGAAAGCTTTATATAGTTGTAGGAGGGAGGATTTGTCTGCACCATAAGATGTACCTGAGATTAGTTTCATTAGATTTAGATCCTTCCTACAACGTTGAATTAGATCTGATATGTGAGGTCCCCATGCAGGTAAACTATCGTCCAAGTACATACTAGGAACTTTGCGCATTTTTGTATGGTATTGCCTGATTGTTAACAATAGTTCTTTAATTTTGTATTGTTTATCTTTCCTATGCATACCGTTGCTCCGTGCTTTTGTAGAATAAGTGTCCTCCTCTATGAAAGATGACTGCCTCAGTTTTTAGTGGGGATATTTTAAACCCCCATTTCTTTTACCATGTTGTGATTTTATCTAATGTTGTCTGTACAGCCCCCAAGGCTATATTGAGATCTGCATGTACATGCCAGATCGAGCTATCATCTGCAAATTGCGATAGATCATTTTTGATAGTTGTAATTGGGTTGTTCTCATTGAGTTCGTTATACAATGTATCTATCATGATGTTAAACAGCGTTGGACTAACTACGCTGCCCTGGGGGCTACCGTTTTGAAATTCGGAGCGTTCTGATCCTATTCTCACTCAGAAAGTTGTCAAGCCACAACAACATTCTATTATTTATGCCCTTCCCGATGAGTTGTTCTATTGCACCTTTCGTCCACATTAGGTCAAAGGCTTTTTCTAAGTCTAGGAATACTGCAACGACCATTTTCTTTTCCATCATGGCTGTTTTAATAATTGTGTCTAGTCGTGCGAGTTGATCTAATGTAGATCTGTTATTTCGGAATCCTGATTGGGTCGGGCTGAGTTTCTGATTTGTTTCTAAGTGATGTTTTAATCTGTTAGCTACCATCGTTTCCATTATTTTACATATTGCTGGTGTTAGAGAAATTGGTCTGTATGAGGGCGGGAGTGTTGGGTCCTTCTTTGGTTTCAATATAGGGATGATGGTAGCTTCTTTCCAGGTATCAGGTAGTGTACCATTTACCCATGACTTATTTATCACCAGAAGCAGTTGTTCCATATATTCTTTTGGGAGATGCTTTAGTATTGCGTAGTGTATCTTGTCTGCTCCTGGTGCAGAGTTTTTCTTATTTTTAAGGGCATATTTTAGTTCTGACATAATAATAAAGCACCGATTGAGGCAGTCAACCTCATTAGATTCTGGCCATAACGTGTTATATATATGTTTGACTTTCGGGTTTCTCTTAACCTTAACTGTTTTGAATTCGGGATTAAGGTTATTGTCACTTGACATAGTTGTATATGGTCTGTGAGCACCTCTGCTTTTTGTTTGTTGTCGTACACATTGCTATTGTTATGTAATAGTGGAGGCATTGGCTTTATAGCTTTTCCTCTGATTCTATTAAATTGGTCCCATAATTCTTTACTCGTTTTGTCGTTATTTATTTCAGATATAAATTTCTCCCAACCACAACTTTTTGCGTCGTTAATTACTTCAGTCGCGAGGGACTTAGCTTTCAAATATTCCTCTCGCCTAGTTTGTTTAAGTGTTGTATGGTATTTGTGTGCTTGTTTCCATCTACGCAGACAGTTCTCCCTGTTTTTAATGGCATCTGTGCAAGCTGGTGTCCACCAGGAATTGGTTGGGCGATTATGAGCTTTACCACTTGTCTGTGGTATACTCTCCTTACTTATGTTATAGAGGGTGCTCACAAATTCATCGTGGTATTGTTTTGTATCTAGATTTTTATATGTGTGTAGTCTATTAGTGCATAGTCGTTGGAACAGCTCCCAGATCACCTACTTTGTTTGTCTTAGCATTGTAATGCACGTCCCATAGTGGGTTGTGCCCGTTGAAGTCACCCAATATTAGAGATTTATTGCTTAATTGTGTGATAATTTTATTGAGGTTGTTTAGTTTTGGTTCGTGATTATGGTTACCAGGGCCAATGTACACATTTAATATATCAATGTTTCCTTTATTGCTGAGTACCTTAATACCACAATAGAGGTTATTTAGTTTTTCTGTAAGGTGATTTGTTTTAAGTTCTACACATGATATTCCATTTTTAGCGTATATTCCTACCCCACTGCCATGGAAAGAATTGGTTGCGTAGGATACGAGGTTGTATCCAGTGAGTGTTGAAGGCTTTGACATTTCTTGCAGGCATATTACATCAGGTGACATTACGTTATTTTCTAGAACATTGATAAGCTCTCCTTTTGTTTTTACAAATCCCCGACAGTTCCATTGAAAGACGGTCAGGGTCATTCTTTTATTTTATTTCTACCCATATTTATTTATTATATATATGTTTTCTTATGATGAGCTTTTTGGTGCATATGCCTGACTCGTTTTCTGTGAATTTAGGACTTTATTACCATTAAATGGTGTTAAATTGCACTGTTGTTGTTGTTCCGCTAACGGTGCCACTGATTTTAATACGTTTTTATCTATCTTCTGCTTGTTAGTAAATTTATTCTGTTTTTTCATGCCTGTATTCACATTTGAACTAACTTCGGTTACGTTATCTTTTATGGATTTTGTATTATATTTACGATTTGCTGTTATAGTTTTACGCATATTATAATTTTCTATAGTTGTACGTTTTTCTGCTGGACTGTTATTGGGTGTTGATGTGGCAACACTATTGCTTGACGTTTGTTTGTTTATTGGTGTGTCCTCATTATCGTTTATTTCATGTAGTGTTGTGTTGTCTGCACAAATGGTCGAAATATTGGAGATACCTGTTAGTGTTTGAATGGGATGAGACTCTATAGATTCGGTTGATGTTACGATTATTAGTTTATTTGGGTCTGAGTCGTCCATGCTGCTATCAAACATTAGGGGCTCGGGTGTAAGTGTTGATTTGTTTCCCCCCCCCCCAGTTTCGTGGTAAAGGGCTTACTACTTTGTCCGCTAACGGTCGATTGTTTACTTGCTTTAAATTTGTTTAGTGTCTTTATTACCTTGTCCGCATTAGCCAGTGTACCTAAAACGTTTAGTATAGAAGTTTCTGATTGGGATCGTCCATCTGTGACGTGTGCATTTTTTCAGTGGATGGTGTGCTAGGAATTGTTGTTGTTGTTACATTTTGTCCTAAGTGTTGTTCTGCTATTTGTCCTATAATGCCATTGGTGGTTACTCCTAGTTGTTTTTCAATTGCAATTTCAAGAGCCGAAATTAGTTCTAAGAGCTGTTGTTTAGAAACGTATCCTTGCATGTTATCTTCTTTGGGGTTTGTTTGTTTTATGTTTTCCTTTTGTTTGGGGTTTGTTTGTTTTATGTTTTCCTTTTGTGAGGCTGGGTTCATTGGAGGCTGTTTTGTAGTTTGTTGTTTTGCAGGTGTATTGTTGGTGACTACTTGAATAGGCAGTGTTTTTGTTACAGGGTTCATTATTTGTTCTTTTAGTGCGTTGCGTGCCAGTTGCCTAGTGTTGTTCTTTTGTTCGAGATGTGATTTGTATTTAAGTAGCATCGGGCAGTAGGGATCACTTGACCGATGTCCACAAGCCTGTACACCAGCCACGTAACAGTTATTGCAGAAATCATTGTCCCTGACCTGTTTGCTCGTGCAGTCTTTGTAATAATGGTTGTACGCGCAGATGGGGCATATTATTGTGTTGTTTTTGCATGCTTTTTGTATGTGACCAAATTGCTGACACTTATTGCAGCGAATCGGTCGTTGGATTGTTATGCCGATGTCAATGGGGTTGCCTTCGTTAATGTAGGGTGCTGGTGTAATTTGATAGGGCAGGGATGTGCTGAAGTGAATTAGTGGTTTTCGCCATAAAAACATCAAGGTGCACATATTCAATATGTGTAGAAGACGTGTGTATAGTTTCATATCGATCGACTGAACGGTTTCGGAGGAGTTGTGTACACGAACTATGCGCTTTTTCTTCAGCCGCCCGCCCGCCCGCCCGCCGTGCGGTAAAACATAATACGTACCGTATAAAACAAATAGAGAAGAAAAAGGAAAACAAGGAAAAAAAATTTAAAAAAATCGTCGGACGTCGTGATTTCAATAAGTTTATCAAAACAACGACATTCAAAGTACATGAAATAATTATTATTAGTATGTTAGCAAATGTAATACCTTTAATCAGGTAATCATGTTAATATGCATACAGTGCGACCCCCCTATTGCACGGAAGTCCGGCGACATACGACATTCCGTGTTGCTTATCCGAACCGTGTAATATCCGTGCCAGGGGATATATGAATTCCAAATGCAGATGCGATTTGTGTGATGCTTTGTGCAAAAAACCGATACACCCAGCTGTGTGTACAGGTGTTTATTGTATGACCTCATTCAGCACAAGGCTGTAAACTGTGTGACCTTTAGGCTATGTTTTGAAATGTTTCTGATTGGTCAACATGCCTTTTGATGTGCCACAGACGTCGCGAACGTGCGACTTCTTTCATCATCGCATCACGGGGCAATCATGCAGTAACCCATTTCATGCTGAGGATACGCTTATGTTTGCGGACAAATATTTTCCTTCTATGCACTCAGAAGTATATGCCGCGACCACCATTTAACCCGTCTCGTCGAGACGGTTCAAATGAGTGGTCACATCGTATACTTTCATTGAGAAATAACAAAAATAAAATTTTATTTTTTAATAATTTCATACCCGTAAATGTGTATTCCGAAAGGAATGGATTAAAAAAAAACTCTGAATCATACGCAGATCTGTCGCCATATATCGCCGATATTGATTTCGAAAATATTTTCCGTAAATTGTGTTGAAAAGTTGACACAAAATTCAGAGTTCATGCGGAATTGTCGGTGGGATTATGCTTTCAAATTCGAATAAATTAATCTAATCAGGGTCACAGCTAGTATATCACTTTTCTTGCTATATACACAGTATAGCAGCTTCTGTGTAAGTGTGTATCGCCACGGGGAAGCCGACTATGAGTGGCGATCCGGGTCATAAGTGCCAACAAAAAAACGCGTTGCTTCTAGAAAGCAACGTGTTGCTTCTCCAACGCGTTGAAAACGATGAGCAACGCGTTGAAAACGATGAGCAACGCGTTGGAACATACCCATATTTTTAATAAATTGTTCAATCAATAGATGCTAAAATGTGTGTTGTTTTGTTCATATTTCTGGAAAATAAATACCAATAGAAATAAGACCCACGATGGATCATATACAGCATATATATAATGAAATGTCTCTTGGTGAAAGCTCCAGTTAGTGAATTTTGCGCATAGGGAAAATGTTTCATAATTACGTTGGTACAACATACTCCAGGAAAGTGTTCCTGTCGTAGATTTCACGTAGTGATTTTTCGTTTTATGACGACATTCACAAGACGTTTTCATTATGACGTTGTAACAACGTACTGCAGGAAAGTTTACCTGTCGTATATTTCACGTAGTAATTATACGTTTTATGACGACATTCACATTACGTTTTCATAATGACATTGGTACAATGTACTTCAGGAATGTTTTCCTGTCGTTGAGTTCACGTAGTTATTTTACGTTTTAAGACAATATACCCAAAACATTGGTATACCGACGTTGAAACAACGTACTTAGGAAAGAGTTCCCGTCAACGTTTCGGTAATAACGTTGTAATCAGGTAGTCACATGCAACGTCATACATGCAACGTCATATGACAACATAAATATTACGTATTTAGAGCTTCCAAAAAATTGGTTGCAGCAGCGTTTTTGTGGAAACGTTTTTGCGACAATGTTGAGATGATGTTTTCACCCAACGTAATATGACAACGTGAACGTACTAGTACGTGAAGAGAGTTTTCCTAGAATTGGTTGCAGCAACGTTATTGTGGAAACGTTTATGCGACGACGTTGAGATGATGTTTTCACCCAACGTCATATGACAACGTGAATAGTACGTGAAGAGAGTTTTCCTAGCATTGGTTGCAGCAACATTATTGCGGCAACGTTTCGGTGATAACGTTGTAATTACGTAGTCACTTGCAACGTCATATGACAATTTAAATGTTACGTAATAAGAGCTTTTAAAGAATTGGTTGCAGCAACGTTATTGTGGAAACGTTTTTGCGACAACGTTAACAAGATGTTTTCACCCAACGTAATATGACTACGTGAATAGTATGTACTGAGATTTTTCTGATAATTGGTTGCAGCAACGTTATTACGTGAGCGTTTCGGTAACGTTGTAATCACGTAGTCACATGCAACGTCATATGACAACATAAATATTACGTAATAAGAGCTTCCAAAGAAATGGTTGTAGCAACGTTATTGTGGAAACTTTTTTGCGACAACGTTGATTTGATGTTTTCACCCAACGTAATATGACAACGTGAATAGTATGTAATGAGAGTTTTCCTAGAATTGGTTGCAGCAACGTTATTGCGGCAACGTTTCGGAGATAACGTTGTAATTACGTAGTTGCATGCAACGTCATATGACAACATAAATGTTACGTAATTAGAGCTACCAAATAATTGGTTGCAGCAACGTTATTGTGGAAACGTTTTTGCGACAACGTTGATAAGATGTTGTCACCAAATGTTAAACTAACAACGTAAATTGGACGTAATTGGCACTTTCCTAAAGCTGGTTGTAGCAACGTTTTTACGGTAACGTAATATTAAAACGTTACTTCAACTACCTAAAAACGTTGTTGAACACGCAACCTGATTACGACATTCGCGCAACGTTGCGGTTACGTTGTGTGTTTGCTGGGTATTTCATGCAGTCACACCAATAATTATGTATGTGTTTCGTTTCAGAGTCGCGATACTCATCTCGACTATACTTCCGAGACTGCAGAACCAATCACAGAAATTACCAGACACATTCCTAGAGGAAGTTAATTCGCATGCTCAGTCAATAAACGACAAGTTGACGCAGCATGGTGGTATACACTGTGTAGATTTTACCCAGGAGTTCGCCAACAAATCTGAACATTTGATAAGCGAGGATGGCCTCCATTTGAGCCATGCAGGGACAAAGCTGGTGGCGCAAAAAATAGAGGATTCCATTGAAAAATCAGATTACGCACACTGTCATCTTCTTTCGACACTCCGCAAAACCGGCCCTTTGGTCCCTTACTATACAGTGATTGTGTTAAAAATACAAATACGATTATTGAGTCGATAACTGTTCCCAGACCCACTTGTATTACACGCCGTGCTATGTTGCGCAAACACAGAAACAAGCCGAACAGTTCAAGATTTGCTGCAAAAAAAGCAATCTACAACAAAGTGGAGCCAGTATTTCGACACGACGCAAGCCATGTAGCTGGCGAATCTACTGCATTGAAACCCGTTCAACAGCCCCCGACGCCGCCGACCAATATATATACATTGCTTCGAATAGAACATCTACCGGATAATTTTGATATACCAGATATTACTATCACAGACACTTCGAAATATTCGAAAACGAAATCAAGACGACATAGGAGGAAGCGTGGAGGCGGAGTTATTATTTCGCCATCGAAAATTACCAATTCACCCTCTGCGGCTGTGGTTACGCCAACAGAACAATCACAACATTCACCAAATCCAAAAAAACGTTTCAAGAAGTGAAAATGTTGTATATCAGGATAATATACACACTACAATTGACTTGAATTATGCACGTGACATCATAAATTCCTGCATCAATGGAGAAATTCCAGAACAAAATATGTGCACTAGACGACCGATTAAGCCGAAAGCTGGGGAACTTATCATAGTAGACACTGTTTCGTTCACAAACAAAAACGACAGACGCTGTGATGACTACCAGTGGATCAATGACGGTGTAAAAAAATACCCCAGCAAAAAACCCAAATATAATTAGAGCGAAACACAGAATAAAGTTGAAAAATTAAGTTGACCCAAAGGCACATGCTTCCAGTAAATTTGTACGAAGCGAATATAGTTTAGTGGGAAATGACAGGTTCTTTTTATACCATTATGTTGGTGACGAAACGCCTTTTCGGCGTCTTCACCATGGAAATACAAAACAACGTAATGAAAGACCCCATGTCAGAAGCTACCCCTCAGTAATGGATACTGTAAAGTGTGAATTAGGAAAAGGGCGAGGTCCTGCAATGATATATAATGATTTGAAGGCGTCTGTAGACGGAATTGACGCTGTGGCTGCTGCACCAAAAAATTACAAACAAATTGCAAATCAAGCGTCTGCAATGGCACGACACAGACGTTTGTCGCAAGATGAAGTTTATAATACATTGCAAATTGCATTTCAGCTTGATGGATTCGTCCACCAGGTTGATTTGTTTCCATCACTAATGATAATTGTAGGTCTAAAGGAAGCACTTGACGATTTTAACAACTTGTTAGACATAGAGGTAACGAACAACATCTTGATGTCCATTGATACGACATTCGACTGTGGAAATTTTTATATAACTCCACTTGTATACAAACACTTTTTGCTTAAAAATGAGCCAACAATACCACTGGCCTTCATGATGCATGAAAAAAAATATCAAAAATTTCACGAACGATTTCTCTCGGTATTAGTCGAAAAATGTCCAAATATGGGAAAGAAAAAAAAAGAACTTTGTCGCAGATCGAGAAGCAGCCCTCACCAATTCAATTGAGCATATACTTCCATTCGCAAACGTATTCCATTGTTGGAATTACGTTAAGCGTGACGTCCGAGAATGGCTGAGGCAACGAAAATCACCGACCTCTAATATCGATTTGTATATGCAGAATATAGATACGTTATTAGGCTCCGAATCAAACGCTGTATTTCACGAGAAACTAGAAACATTAAGCGGACCCTGGTGTGAAGCTTTCGGTGATTATTTTGACCGCCATATAAAAGCAGAAATTGAAAATTACTCCAGTAGATGGCTATTAGAACAGGAAAATCTGTATAATCCTAAATCGGGAATTACGAACAATATTTCAACAGCATCATAAAATGGGTGAACAAACACAAGAAATTGCCAGTAGACAATATGATTTTAAGCATGTTTTACCTACAGAACTCAAGTCACTGTGAAACATTGCGCCGAAGAGCAGGAATAGGAAATTTCACTTTGAAAGATCAATTTCAACATTTTGCTATAAGCCCCGAACAAATGAAATTTCCAAACAAAATAGTGAAGCCTGACGATATCATCGAACACGTTAGGGACAATATTGCGACAAATCAGCTACCTCCGTTTGACGATGAGTTTGGCGTAGGTATGAGTGATACGGATACAGTTCATATAAGTAACACAAGCACAGAAAATAGTGAACTAGATACTCGTTCAATGTCACAAGAGGATCTAGCCGAAACGGTCTTACGGGGTGACGGGATTCGGCTAGTATCTGATATGGCGGCATTTATGGTTCAATGGGTTCGTGGCAGAAAATATACGGTCACTCTATTTCCAAAAGAAACCTGTCAATGCCCATCAATTGGTACATGTTATCATGTGTTGGCTGCGAAAAAAAGTATTGGCATTACAACAAACAATGTTAAAAATGAGCGGAAGTTAATAAGTTTATTACACTATCGTAATAGGCCCAACAACCAGAAGCGACTAGGTCAGAAAAAACAAAAACCGTCCGATTATGAAACATTAGTGCCGGCACCTGACTCAAAAATTATGAAAAGTATTGAAGACCCATTACCAACAACACCAAGTCACAGCATTGTAAATACCAAAAAATCAACAACTAAGAAGCGAAAATTGCTTGCACCACATAGTGAGCGAAAAAAACGTGTGAAACTAGAGCCTTTTTTGATAAAGAAGGAGCACATACAGATAGTACTAGTATTGAATGTAACAGCAATACTGAAGACACTATAGCGCACACGAGTGAAACTATAACGTCTATACATAATACATTATCCAATAACGACATACACATTTCTGCACAAAAAAGTCCCGTACGCGATAAAAATGAGCTACCAGCAACAGTTGAATTTAGTGAAAAAGAAACAGAAACAAATGTCGAAACAATATCTACTACACCGGTAAAAGGCAGTATGTGCAAGCAGCAAGGTAATAGTACACCGTCACCCTCGTCACATGTAGCAGATTGTAATATTGACTGGATTTCGGAATTCAAATTTAGATGCGAGTGATAAAAATATCATTGTAAATAACCAGTGGCTGAATGATAAACATATGGATGCGGTTACACACTTGTTAAGGGCACAGTACAAACAAGTCATTAATGGCCTACAGGATACCACCAATACGCCATATTTTCTTGAAAAACCCAAAACGTGGTCCACAGATAAGCGCTTCCATGCAACCATTCCACCGAGTTGTCAAATTCATTTCTTTCGGAAGACGCTTAATTGTACATAAACAACCGTCATTAATGGCGCCCAAAACGTGGTCCACAGATAAGCGCTTCCAATGCAACCATTCCACCGAGTTGTCAAATTCATTTCGACGGCAATTGTCACTGGACAACTAGCATTCAGACAGATAATGGATTATACTACCTCGACAGTTTAGGCACTCATTTAAAAACACTAAAATTAAATGTACAAATCCAATTATGCCAATTGTATGGGAGTGGTAATGCGGAAGTAAAAGTTAATTTCCCAAGAATACAACAACAGCCAAATATAAATGATTGTGGACTTTATGCTATCGCTAATGCCGTATAATTTTGTTACAAACCTGACAATTTTAATTTCAATACAACTTTCATCGTCTCCCAAATGAGGGAACATTTGGTGTATTGTATGGAAACCCGAAAAATGACTCCCTTTCCCAAAGAAATAAAAAACGTTCGATCACATGCTTTCGTGGGTATTCTAAAGATATTTCGGATAAAAACATGGTGCTCATGTCACATGCCCGACTTTGTTGATAACATGGTTGCATGTACATGTATCAACAGGAAATGTAGGAAGTGGCACCACCAACGTTGTGTCGGGATTAGTCACTACAGAAGGTCGTCACTGAACTGGAAATGGGAATGCTCCCACTGCAAAACTGTAAATTGAAAATAAATTGATGAATGTATTATGTAAACAGATGATTTGTACCATACCATGAGTAGTTTCATAAAGAAAGACACAAGTTGACATACAGTTCAGACTACATGCGTATTACGTATGTACTCTGAAATGTGCGCCAACATTTGGCGTCATTCACGGAATATCACATGTTCTGTGAAAGTGTCCGCAAGTACAAAATCCCATGGCGTGTCTCGATTATGAGATGAATCGCACTATTGTGAAGCAGGCATCAGCGCACGTGGCATGGGATAAAATTACTAACGATGAAATACACGCATACCAACAGGCATTATCATCCTCGCTTGATGATAACACCAAACCAGCCTACGCACGGTATGATAATCATGATATTCACTGTTGCTTGTCGATAACATACCGAGGTTAATATAACTTTTCTGTCAGTGACTATCAGATCATATTATATGGTTCACTAGTCAATAATTGTTTTATTATAAGTTATAAGTGTTGGAGACGATTCTAATGTGCTGCAAAACAATAATGTGGAACAGACAGTAGTAAAAACATTTTGTAAGAAAAGTCAGTATTCATGATTTAATTAATGTGTATTACATTGCCAGCGATCGTGAATATACATGGATCTAGTAAAAAATGACTAGCTTCTAGCATGTATTGTATGTATGTATGTATGTCATTGGTTATTTTGTATGAGACGCGCCGCGACATAACTTACCTTCGGGTATTTGGAATTTTCGCCGTATAAATGGTCTTGACAATTGAATGTAATTTCAGTAAATAATGAACAAATTTGACGAACATTCCGGAGGAAATGCGGAAAATTCTAACGTCATTTGCAGAAATTCGGCTCAATTTTCAAAACCATTTACGGCGAAAATTCCAAATACCCGAAGGTACGTTATGCCGCGATGCGTCTCATATGTTATTCGCTATGCCATCTCTTAACATAGTAAATAATTAGCATATGGCTGTTTCTTCAAATGGCGGCATATGCTTTACATAGGCGCACAATAATGTATATGACCACCATATCAAATTGCTCATTGGTTTCACGGATAGCGTAACCCCAGATTAACCTGGGCATTCGCGCAGTCTGATCAAGTGTTTTCCATTCAGTATTTATTAGAATCATCATTTAGACTGCACACCCTGATTCACGATATGTGCGTGCATAATTGACGTCCAACTACATATTTGCCTGACAGACGGTAGAATTCCAGAGTCGTAATAAAATAAAACTCAGATTCAGATTGAAATCCGAGTCACAACACAAGTTCATTGAGTTATTCCTATTTACATGTATAATAGTTTTCCCACTGCTTGTGTTGTTATTGGAGTATGAAGTGGCAGATGTCTGAACACAAATGTAGTATAAATCCGCTCCGCAAGCTACGTGAATTTCTACAATTTGTGTGATCAGTCATCCGCTCTTTCATACTCCAATAACAATTACCACACGCAGTCGGAAATAATTCTTAAATGAACACGAATGGGCTATCATACTTGATTTACTCTGTATGTTGTAAATGTACATTCATAATTGCATTTCACATGACATGATCATTTGTTTAAGACTTGAATAAATGTTAAAACCTATCATACTGTTATGGTAATCTACCTCCTTCCATACTTCCCATTTCCCACATAATAATACAACGCTTGCAAACTATATTTAAACATTTGGGTGGTGGTTGTGAGCACTCAAAGGGTAATTTAAAGATCGGCGTTCATCTTTACCGGAATGTCGACTTACATGGCTTGGCCGTCATGTACCGTCTTGGCCCCTGATACTTGAGAGATAAATCATGTTATGCTGCATTAAGAAGTAATAAGGTTATCATAGCTAATCATATTACTTTGGGGCAAGAGCTAAGTGACTCTGGTGTGGCATGGACCTGGCACCAGGTCAGTATATTGATCTATATTCTAATTTCAGAACTGAATATATAGTTTATATATAGTGTAAATATTGAGTTCTGATTTTGGGAATTTCCCTCATTATGGACAGGTTGAATGCGGGATAATCCATCCCGTTGGCCCGGCATTACATGACCCTGGCTGTTAATCGGCAGTTAAACACCAATAATCAATCAATCAATATATTTGAACACTAAGCGAATCAGTAAAAACGGCCACGGCACATAATATTGTATTGTTTAGCTAGTAACCCTTACATCAGAGCACCATTCAAGGTGCGTAATATGATCAACATTCCCAGGTATTTGTTTTACTCCTTCCCGTCAAATGACAAGTTGGGAGTTCTTTAGAATCGTATCAACGAGACGATTCTAATTAGCAATCCGAACGTGGCAATTTGGCGAAGAAGTAACATATAATTCTTCCCGCTGAATATTGATAAATTGCCCACACACTTCAATCAGGTACACTTATATGTGTCTGAATTACCGTTTAACGTTTGCGAAATATATCTTAAACACTATGCGAATATGTAAATACTGCTACGGTACATATAATAATATTGTTTAGCTAGTAACCCTTACATCAGAGCACCAGTTAAAGTGAGTAGTTTGATCAGCATTCTCAAGTATTTGTTTTATTTCTTCCCGACACATGACAAGTTGGGAGTTCTTTAGAACCGTATCAAAAAAAAAGATTCTCATTAACAGGTCCAACTTTGCAAGTTTGGTGAAGAAATAACATTTTTCCCCAACTGAATTTTGATAAATTACGCAGACTATTCATTCAGCTACACTTATCTGTGTCTAAATGACCGTGTATTGCCCTTGAGACTTGACCATCACACTGGGCAATTACACGCATTACCACAGCGCCAGCCACACGTTACCGTTACAGTGAAATAGGTACCGGATGATACCGGCCCCGGATGATACCGGTACCGGCTTTTAGGATCACCCACATGTTGCCGTTTGGCCACAGAATAGACTTGTCCGAAAGGTCAACCGGAAGTGAGAAAAGTATATTGATACCGGAGGACATTGTTGGCATATATAATTACCTGGTAAACCGGTGCTTATCATTACCATCTTCTTATTTTTTAGTAAGTTATTAATTCCAAGTGTATATATACTATTTTTGTTCTTCCGGATCAAATTTCATTGTCGCTGAGCATTGTTTCATTTTGCCATAATGTCGCCCATTGGAACAAGTGTTTTTACTTCCAGTGTGAGCTGTCGGAAATTATTGAATGAATTTGTATTTTTTGTTAATGTGTCATTTACTTATATATTATGAAGATGGTACTATGAAGACAGTCAGCAGCAGTCTTAAATCATTTTACTATTTTCAACGTTTCCTATTTCTAAATCTTGTATTTACCTTTAAATCTTGGAGTGATGGAAACGCCCACATTCTTCTTCTTTCTTCTTTTATAATAATTGCAAGCAGTCGTTTACCGACTATTATGGCAATGCATTTTCTACATTTAACTTACCTTACCTTTGATATACCTTTGATGATCAGGTCGTTATAAGTTTATAACTTCCTAGACCCCTCGTATTTGTATTTATTAATAACGTTTATAGGACTGTGCATGATATCTCATTATGTTGGTATAAACTTGTGACGGTTCCAGCTCGTCTCGTTCAGCAGGGATTTGAAACCGGTAACTGCAATTACCGGAAACCTATTATTTACCGAAAACCACCGAAAACCACCGAAATACCGGAAACCCCTGTTAATCACTATATAATAACATAAATATGTTTTTGTCGTGTGATAAAAGGTTTGTTTACTATATTATAAGATTAATGTAATATTTATAAACTATTTGTGTGAAATAATATGATTTTGGATCATCTTGTTTGGTGTTTAATTCCAAATTCAAAACGACTGAAATTTACCGGAAAACACTCGCAGTTAAGAATGGACAGTACTAATAGTCTGTTCCTCACAAATAATAGATACGGTAATAATAGTATCTTAGGCATGGTATAATCAGTCACCCTAAACACCCCAAAGGCTGGGAAAGGCTACAAAGGCTATTCGAAGTGGCTTGTACGTCCGTTAGCGGATATTTATACCATACATTGTCATTGAATTGACTGAATTAGTATGTGTTATGATCATTTTAATCATTTTAATCATTTGAATGCAATAATCTACCACAAATATACGTGTTTTGTTAAATTATCTAAACGCGCACATGCGCCGATCGCGCCGCGCGGAATTGGACAAAGAGTGATTAACACCTATTAACATATCGTTTAGCAGGTGCAGCTAAACACCGATTATACTTATTGCATTATTATCAATATAAGTCAATGATCAATCAATGACATTCATTTAAACATGCTAAATATGTATAAATACATTACGCAAACATAGGACGAATGCCGAATTTTGAGAAATCAGTTATCTACCTTGAAAATGGGTATCCACACGGTGATCAAAATATGTTTATGAGCGTTATGTACGGCTCTGCAACGAATATTTCATTTACACGGCCGAATAAACGTGTAACTAGTTGTAAATGACATTTACGCTAGCTGACATGTTCCCGTCAATTAACCCATAGTATTTAGCACAGTTTATTCCACGAACATTTTCCTTCCCGTGTCCTGTATTTGTAATTAACGTAATTACGTCAATTATTGGCAGTGAACTGTTCCTTTTGAAATTTGAAATTTAAAATTTAACTATCAGGAGGAGATGAACGGGAAGTATAACACGGCAAACTGTTACTACACTTTCTGAAATCATCGTACAAACAGTTCACAGAGTGAACCAGATGGCCGACGGCAGTACCAAGGCTATATTCATAGAAAATAGTCTACAAAGGCTGACAGATGGTACCACAAAGGCTGCACTCACATAGAAAATGGTCGACAAAGGCTGATAGATGGCAACACAAAGGCTACATTCACATAGAAAATAGTCAACAAAGGCTTACAGATCACACCACAGAGGCTGCATCGACATAGAAAATAGTCGACAAAGGCTGACAGATGGTACCACAAAGGCTACATTTACATAGAAAATAGTCAACAAAGACTGACAGATGAAATACTCTAAAAAATACACCTTGTCAAGCCTCCCAAAGTCAAGAAATATTCATAAACCTATTTTTCTAGACACACTGGTGTAACTTACAGGGTCGGTAGTGAAGTATTTAGAAAATCGTCCACCCCCTTTTAAAAAGCTAGCTGCCCACTGTCCCGTGAGACCTAATAGATGATGGTACCACAAAGGCTGCATCGACATAGAAAATAGTTGACAAAGGGTAATAGATGGTTCCACAAAGGCTACACTCACATAGAAAATAGTCAACAAAGGCTGACAGATGGTACCACAAACGCTACACTCACATAGAAAATAGTCAACAAAGGCTGACAGATGGTACCACAAAGGCTACACTCACATAGAAAATAGTCAACAAAGGCTGCATCGACATAGAAAATAGTCGACAAAGGGTAATAGATGGTTCCACAAAGGCTACACTCACATAGAACTCAACTCAACAAAGGCTGACTGATGGTACCACAAAGGCTACACTCACATAGAAAATAGTCAACAAAGGCTGACAGATGGCACCACAAAGGCTGCACCGACATAGAAAATAGTCAACGAAGGCTGACCGATGGCACCACAAAGGCTGCATCGACATAGGAAATAGTCGACAAAGGGTAATATATGGTACCACAAAGGCAGCATCGACATAGAAAATAGTCGACAAAGGATAATAGATGGTACCACAAAGGCTACATTCACATAGAAAATAGTCAACAAAGGCTGACAGATGGCACCACAAAGGCTGCATCCACATAGAAAGTAGTCGACAAAGGGTAATAGATGGCACCACTAAGGCTACATTTGCATAGAAAATTGTCGACAAATGCTTACAGATGGCACCACAAAGGCTGCATCGACATAGAAAATAGTCGACAAAGGGTAATAGATGGTACCACAAAGGCTACACACACATAGAAAATAGTCGACAAAGGCTGACAGATGGCACCACAAAGGCTATATCGACATAGAAAATAGTAGACAAAGGCTAATAGATGGTACCACAAAGGGTATATTCATACGGAAAATTGTCGACATAGGCTGACAGATGACATCACAAAGGCTATATCGACAAAGAAAATAGTCGACATAGGCTGACAGATGACACCACGAAGGCTATATCGACAAAGAAAATAGTCGACATAGGCTGACAGATGACACCACCAAGGCTATATCGACACAGAAAATACTAGTAGTCGACAAAGGCGGAAAGTACGAATGAACAGCGCCGATCCTATACTTTTCTCTTTGTGGTTTATAATTCTCTTTCTGAATCATTGTGTGGGATCACGTGTTTCCGTACGGTGTCACGTCATGTTTGTTTAGATGTGTTTACAGTAGATTGCCTTTAATATCTTTCTAATGAATTGATATATTGTGCATATACCTGAATGGAATTTTGCCTACTGCTATCTTGACACTTCGTCAATGATGTCGCATTATATTGCGTCACTACGTTCTATGACGTCATAGTCATGTGACGTCATAATCACATACGTCAAGGGTCATGGACACGGTGATGAAATAATACTAAGTCATTTTCACTATATATATTGGATTACCTCTGGGTGCATCTGTAAATATCAGTTTGCGAACGTTTCAGTATCCGCACGGGATGTACCCACATTGTGTTAAATGTATGGTGTTACAATGTTACTTCGAAAAATAAAGACGCAATTATGTAACTATTTCATCGTTTTTCTTATAATTTATATAACTACCTGTTGCCTACTTTATTATTCCACTACCAGCATCTCCCATCACAGAAAATAAAAAGTATTATGCTAATGAGGCATGAGTATTATTTTTAAATCAATTTCAAATGATCTTCTGCAAATAAACTACAATGGACATAGTAAATAGCATAGATTCCAGGTGCATAAAGGATGTTTTATGTTAATGGTACATGCCCACTCAGTAGGCACAAACTGTTCTTTATATCCGAGACATCATCGGAGACATTTTCTGGCAAAATAAACATTCATTCACCATTACCCCACAATATGATTGTCATTATTATACATTTTACAGCAGACGTAAATTTCCACACTGATATCAGGGGCGATAACCGTGTGTCCTTAGAATGTTAACGGACATTACTATTTACTCCCTATATTTATTTTTTGATGTGCAATGATCATACTGTATAATCTGTCGAAAATATTATTTGTTCAGTTGACGCATTTAATTAGTATAATTAAATAATTAAAAAATAACATATGAAAATAGCCTGATACCACCGCGAGTCACTATCAGTAAAATACATATTACTAAATGATTATTATCCAAGCATATTTGCTTGGATATAGTCCTTATACGGTTTTTGAGACCTCACATGATTTATGCAAATGAGTAATTGTCGACCAACGAACGTACTTCATGCTTCATGATTCTAGCTACGCCACGTGAGAGAGTTCCAAAGCGAGCGGTGCATTATGAACGTGTCACTCACATTTTTGGCCAGCTACATTTTTTTTCAGCTACAGTTATATTTTTAAAAACAGTTTGTGATTTTATAAAATATTAACTGGCGTGTTTCATAATAAATATTTTGTTAGGAAGGTTATATTTTTAGCGCAATGATCGACCGCTCCACATGTAATTTATACGTAGTTATACGCCATGAAAAATAGTTTCTGATAGTGAGCTAACATTATATTTGTGTAGTGTAATACATGTGTTGTTTAATTTTTCTGTACGACATTTATATTACAAAATGTTTATCTGATTTAATATAATATAAACTGACATGTATTAATTTGAGTATATTATTTTTCACGCGCACTGATACAATTAACCTCGTGGTCTCATGAAAAGTAGTTTCCGCCATTTATGCCAACAAATTACAGAATCGTTTACATAGTCATAGGTCAATGGCTCGATAAAATCCAACATTGGACAGCGAAATGATGATGATTTAAAACAGAAACATTGTTTTTTGACAGTTACATACCGCATGCTTTAAATAATCATCTTGAGCCATCGATATTATTAATCAGTGTCCATTTTACTTAAAACATCAACTAATCTATAATGACGTTACACAGAAAATGCAGTACGATACACTTCACAAAGGAAACATTGTCTTAGAGTTTGAATAATTTTACGTTCCGCCGAACGAACGAGTACGCCAAAATATATTTCCGTACAAATCCAAAAACCTATTTATTATATACCCGTTCAACAAAACATGCATCATAATCATTAAATACTCCGATAGTGTGATGAAATGCGACTATTATTTTTGTTGAACAATCCGAGCGCCTGTGATGGCTTCAGTTTATGCAAATTGACAAGGTCATTTCGCGCAGCTGAATCGATACAATAATTCAGGGGTTGAAATTTCACTCGCCCAGCTCGCCATGGCGAGTGCTGTGGCGGTCGAGTACTTTCTACAGGCACTCGCCCAGTTTGGCGAGTGAAAGATTAGGTCAGGATTTTTTTTTTTGGAAGAAATTGCCAATTAATTCCATCGATACCGGCCAACAAATGGTATTAATTCAGCGACCATTTGTTGTTTACAGTTTACGTCAATTTGCGGGAAGTAAGATTCAAGCAGTGTCTATGTACACGGTTACGGGTAGAATCTCTAGCGATTTTGAACACTGTCCATATCGGGCAAGTTTAATTCACGGATTATTTGTCGGCTTTACGCGGCCGGGCTAACAAATAATATGACTGCGAGTATAGACTAGTGTATACGCGGCCACATATATCGTCTCGTATACAGTTGGGTTAACGCGCATTTCAGACGCCGAACATAACGGCTTGGGACGAAACGGTCGGCGCCGGGTCCGAAACCATTAAATTTAGTAATTAAGGCAGCACGCAGCGCATGCAAACATAGCCACTATAAATTAAACTAAATCTATGTCACTCAACGCTTATAGAAAATAAGAAGTGTGCAAGCCTCTGAGCAAATTCGCTGCTATTTGTTTGTTTATGTTCATTTAATACTTAAAATATAAATAACAATAATAGTGAATATGTCTCATACGTTTTGGTAATGATCATATGTGAAAGCTTTTTTTTATAAATAAGATGCAACATTACAAAAACTGGAAATAGCAATTTATTTAAAAAAAAAACTGGGCGAGTAACTTTTTGACCTGGGCAAGTACTTTTTTTTTATTTTCTACCTACCTTGGTTCAACCTTGGTTGAAGGCCGTTTCTTGTAAGCTAGGCTTGTACTGGCCTATTTTAGCGACGTCAAATTGGATAATTGTCTTTGAAACTGGGGGGAGAGCGCAACTAAATCATGGTTAAAATGTCTGTAGAATATTTTCACGTGTTGAATTTGCTGGGTCTCTTCTTCCAGGCGGAGTTGAGTGAACTTTTGAAACTATTTAGTGTGTTCGAATTTACACAATCACTAGGGAGTGCATTCCAGTCTGTGACGACTCTTTGAGAGAATACTTTTTGTCGCAACTGCGAAGGATTTCAGGACTTTCAGTCCTTTGATATCTGTATAGCTAGCACTATGATGGAGTAATATGTGCTATTCTAGTGGCTGATTAGGTCGTTCGAACAAGATGCGAACCATATGCTATCTCGTGGGGCCGAGATGCTATCTCGTGGGAACGAGATCTTATTTCGTGGGGACGAGATAGCGAACTCGTGGGAATAAGATAAGATATCGTGGAAAAGAGAAAGAAACAATGCACATGTCCTTTATAAGCTGCTGTAGGAATTAATAATAAGTACATATAGCCTTTGTGGTTCCTCCAGTCCCCTTTGTCGTCTATATAATCAGTACATATGGCCTTTGTTCCTCCAGTCGGCCTTTGTCGTCTATATAATAAGTAAATATAGCCTTTGTGGTTCCTCCAGTGAACCTTTGTCGTCTATATAATAAGTACATATAACCTTTGTGGTTCCTCCAGTCGACCTTTGTCGTCTATATAATTAGTACATATGGCCTTTGTGGTTCCTCCAGTTGGCCTTTGTCGTCTATACAATAAGTAAATATAGCCTTTGTGGTTCCTCCAGTCGGCCTTTGTCGTCTATATAATAAGTACATATAGCCTTTGTGGTTCCTCCAGTCGGCCTTTGTCGTCTATATAATCAGTACATATGACCTTTGTTGTTCCTCCAGTCGGCATTTGTCGTATATATAATAAGTAAATATGGCCTTTGTGGTTCCTCCAGTGAACCTTTGTTGTCTATATAATAAGTACATATAACCTTTGTGGTTCCTCCAGTCGGCCTTTGTCGTCTATATAATCAGTACATATGGCCTTTGTGGTTCCTCCAGTCGGGCCCCGTGCAGGCATCGGGGCGGGATCAACTGATCCTGAGAATAGTGCTGCAGTAGCCATTGCTTGTCGTAAAAGGCGACTAAACTGGCTTAACGATTGGGTTCATACTTTCCGGAACCCACTATACCAGATTTGGCCCTCACGTACATTTTTGGCTTTCTTGTATGTGAGAGTTGAGTCGGGCTATGCCCCATATATAAAAGTAAGATTAGCGCTAATCCTATTACTTTTAGGGGATGGGATAAATGATGCTGGTGTGGCGAGGGCCTGGCACCAGATCAGGTTGTTCTAATTTCAGGATTGAATATATATTTTGATTGTAAATATTGAGTTCTGAAGTTGGGATTTACCCCCCTTGGACAGGTGGATATGGGACTCGACCCCGTTGACCCGTCTGCGTGTAGACTCCCTGAGGCTTGTACCTCTATGTCAGAAAAGTGGACGTTAAACCCTATTCACTCACTCACTCACTCCTCCAGTCGGCCTTTGTCGTCTATATAATAAGTACATATAGCCTTTATGGTTCCTCCAGTCAGCCTTTTTTCTTCTATATAATAAGTACATATAGCCTTTGTGGTTCCTCCAGTCGGCATTTGTCGTCTATATAATAAGTACATACATCCTTTATGGTTCCTCCAGTCAGCCTTTTTTCTTCTATATAATAAGTACATATAGTCTTTGTGGTTCCTCCAGTCGGCCTTTGTCGTCTATATAATAAGTACATATATCATTTGTCATCCCTCCAGTCGGCCTTTGTCGTCTATATAATAAGTACATGTAGCCTTTGTGGTTCCTCCAGTCGGCCTTTGTGGTCTATATAATAAGTACATATAGCCTTTGTGGTTTCTCCAGTCAGCCTTTGTCGTCTATATAATAAGTAAATATAGCCTTTGTGATCCCTCCAGTCGGCCTTTGTCGTATATATAATAAGTAAATATAGCCTCTGTGGTTCCTCCAGTCAGCCTTTGTCGTCTATATAATCAGTATAGCCTTTGTGATCCCTCCAGTCGGCCTTTTTCGTCTATATGATAATAGGTACATGTAGCCTTTGTGGTTCCTCCAGTCGGCCTTTGTGGTCTATATAATACGTACATGTAGCCTTTGTGGTTCATCCAGTCGGCCTTTGTAGTCTATATAATAATTACATATAGCCTTTGTGATCCCTCCAGTCGGCATTTGTCGTGTACATAATAAGTACATATAGCCTTTGTGGTTCCTCCAGTCAACCTTTGTCGTCTATATAATAAGTACATATGGCCTTTGTGACCCCTCCAGTCCGCCTTTGGCGTCTATATAATAAATACATATAGCCTTTGTGGTTCGTCCGGTTCGGTCGGCCTTTGTCGTCTATATATGAAGTATATATAGCCTGTGTGATCCCGTCAGTCGGCCTTTGTGGTCTATATAATAAAGAAATATATCCTTTGTGGTTCCTGCAGTCAGCCTTTTTCGTTTATATAATAAGTCCATATAGCCTAGCTTTCTGGTGCCTCCAGTCAGCCTGTGTCATCTATATAATAATTACATATAGCCGGTGTGATCCCTCCCGTCGGCCTTTGTGGTCTATATAATAAATAAAAAAACGATATAAAATAAAATTTACAAATGAATTATTTTGCGTCATCTTTTTACTCGTTTCGTACGTAGCGCTTATAAACATATTTTGATCATCGTGTGGATACCCATTTTCAAGGTAGATAACTGATGTCTCAAAATTCGGCATTCGGCCGATGTTTACGCAATGTATTGATACATAAAGCATATTTAAATGAATGTCATTGATTGATCATTGACTTATATTGATAATAATGCAATAAGTATAATCGGTGTTTAGCTGCACCTGCTAAAATATATGTTCATAGGTGTTAATCACTCTTTGTCCAATTCCGCGCGGCGCGATCGGCGCATGTGCGCGTTTAGATAATTTAACAAAACACGTATATTTGTGGTAGATTATTGCATTCAAATGATTAAAATGATTAAAATGATCATAACACATACTAATTCAGTCAATTCAATGACAATGTATGGTATAAATATCCGCTAACGGACGTACAAGCCACTTTCGAACAGCCTTTGTAGCCTTTGTAGCCTTTCCCAGCCTTTGGGGTGTTTAGGGTGACCCTGGTATAATAATTATTATAATGATTAAATATTGTGTTTCAAATATGATGCTGTCTGATGTAGATAGTGTTATTATTCCAGATTAGCGTGATTATTATATATTAACGGAAAACACCTTCGCTGACTCGATGTCCGTGATTTACCGGAAAACACGTGTGTATGTACAGTACACTCAATCTTTTGCGTGCGCGACCCACCCATCCCCGCGATCTTCCTCAGCGCGGACATGTCACTGTGATTCGCGGTGACGATTATTCGCGGTGATCGTCACCGCGACCGTTGAAAATGGTCACCGTGACTGAAACCAGCGAGGCCCTAAGGGTGATTCCCGGTGACGGTCACCGTGTATCACGGTGACGTCTGCATGCGCTACAGTTAAATATGCAACAAGGTTTTCCTACCAATGTACAGTATTGCATGTTATTTTTCACGTCACATTTTGTATCGTAAGTAATTGCGGCGTTTTGCGAAAATATTACTCTGCAACGAGCGACCATACATACTTAAAATAGCAGCTGACGTAACGTCGGTAAACTGAAATATCGTACGTGACAATTGGCATTTACGTTCCAACAAGATTTTCACGGTGTGTAATCGATCGTATTTCCTCTTCACCATATGGAACCCGACTCGAGAAACACAAATTGCATCGTTTATTATGCCCCTCCGCCACCCCCCCCCCCACCCACCATATGGTGAGGGGGCATATAGTGTTACCGGCGTCCGTACGTACGTCCGTCCCAAAACCTTAACGCTCGGGTAAATGGCTTATAATTTCTGTTTCCTTATTCGGATCTGCTTCACATTTCACACACACATTGCTCCAATGGTCCTCTACCGCCCTGTGAGAAATCCACATTTGTCCCGCCCCCGTTAAGCCCAGGGTCAATGTCACAGACAGTGCGTTCGAAACCTTAATGCCACATTTCTAGTTTTTGAATGTGTCAATTGTTTGCCCGTTCTAACAGTTTCCCCAATGACTGGACTAGATTCGACATTTCATTCTATGTTGCATCACCGGTTTTCGGTGATAATACTGTCAACAATTAAAAATACGGACGGACGCACGGATGGACACCCGGACGTCATTGTGAGAAGTGCACTATGTCTGGCTTTCCGCAGGCGGGCTTGACAATAATGCTAATATTCGTACAGAATATAAATGGTTTTGTCATAGGAGACATGTGTTGCCTTTACATGTGTTATTATTAAGAAATAAATATTTTTTTTTAATAAAAGAAACCCCATTAGTATCGTCTAATGAGACGATTTTCATGTGTTGACAAACCTATTTTATTAAGAAATCAACAAATGTGAAAAGAAAACATGAATACATTTATATTTCTTTACAAAGAATCGACATAGGAGACGATTCTCATGTGCTGCCAAACCTTGCTTTATCAAGAAACCAAACAAATGTGAAAATGCACTATGTCAAGCTAATGCGTAATTAGCAATTAATCGGCGATGCGATGGACGTGAGCGACTACATAGCGTTGTTTTGATATGTTTGTTTGTTTCTGCCGAATTCTAAATGTCGGTCACCAGGTCACACTTTGCACGTGAAACTGGATTACCGACAGACGATTGTACACCATCAGGTGTGCAGCTAGACAGAAAATGATATGTCGCAAATGTGCTAGTTTGGGATAGGTGGGCACAGCGGCATATTTCTTTATACGCCGTTTGAAAACGGAACTATTATGTATCCACACTGTATGGGCGGTGGACGACTCTTGGACACAGCTTGTTCTCACGATAGTGAGGCCCACTGCATGTCAATGGCAGCGACATTGTCTGGGGTTCCAGTACGTACATGTAAGCGCAAAACTCAATTTCAACACATCGTGAAAAAGCCGAGGCAAAAACGCGAAATCGCATTCACAAAAACGCTCGATCACGAGGCGAAAACTTGATATTGAATACAATAGATATCATGTTTTCGCCGTCTCGCTATTTGGTCTCGCGTTTTCGCGATCTTGTGTATAGGTCGACGATGCGATACAGCAACCAATAACACGTATCGAAATATGTTTTCTTTTCAATAAACATGTATTGGCATGGCAGTACATTAGAATCGTCTCCTAAGACGATTATTATGTTTTTATTGTCAAGAACTACTGATGTTTGTCCACATTTGTTCTATTTCTTAATAAAAACATGACTTGTCTGCACATAAGAATCGTCTCCTAAAACAATGTGTACGTGTCCTGTTAGGGACATGTGACAACCTCGCGGTTTCTCGCATAGGTTGCGATCGTGAAGTATGATCGCGAGATTTCGAGTGCACAACTAATTCCCCCCCCCCCCCCGGCTAGATACAGGCATGCCGCAACCTGTCGACTGTCAGCTGATGAACATTGGACATGTCGCTATTGTGTATTATTATGAGTTGGCTGACGGATGAGTTGGTCGAAGGCCGAATGCACACGTACACACATACATGCGTGCACTTAATTAATGGTTTATCGTACAAAAAAAAAGTATTATTTTGCAAATGTACATGCATATATATGTACAGGTAAATACGAAATCGCGGTGATCCCCCGTGAACGATCACGGCGAATCACCGTGATAACGCTAGGGCAGTGCATCGCAGTGACCGGGGATGCTGTCACCGCGACCCCACTGTCTGAAACAGCGATCGCGGGGGAAAGGCAGGCTATGCCCGCGGTGATTGACCACTGTAAATACGTTCTGTCCGCGGTGACACAGTGACAAAAGACCACACGAAAATGAGTGTACTGTATGCAAGACGTCGTAATTGGCTACTCAGACTCGTCAGGGGAATATACCGAAAACCATTTTTTTTTAAATTCTGTTTGTAACGAGATGTCAGTGATTTACAGGAAAAATACATGTGTACAGTATATGTATGCAAAGGCTTCGTAATCGGCCAGTTAGACTCGTCAGGGGGATATACTGAAAACCATTTTTAGTATACTAGATGTTTGTGTATGGCAGTATATCAGTGATTTACCGGGAAACACGTGCAATGCGTAAGGCATTTCACATGCATGCCAATTTTCACAAACTTTCAGTTATAAATGTTAATTAAATTTCACACTGATATCAAGTATGTAATCCAATTAATTATTAGCATCGCCGACTAAAGGTGTAATTCTGTATATCAGTGTAGATCATGATCAGCTTGTGACCAGTGTAGATCATGATATTATACCATGACTAAGATACTCTATTATTATTATACCATGACCAAGACACTCTATTATTATTATCTATTATTTGTGAGGAACCGACTTTTAGTACTGTCCATTATTAACTGCAAGTGTTTTCCGGTAAATTTCACAGTCGTTTGGAATTTGGAATTAAACACCAAACAAGATGATCCAAACTCATTTTATTTCACACAAATAGTTTGTAATTAGTGCATTATCTCATAATATAGTAAATAAACCATTTATCACACAACAAACACATATTTATGTTATTATATACTATAGTGATTTACAGGGGTTTCCGGTATTTCGGTGGTTTTCGGTAAATAATAGGTTTCCTGTAATTCCAGTGACCCATTTGAAACTGTTGATCATTTCCGCGTTTAAAACTCGAGCAAGAAGCCGATTCCATGTATCAGTTACTCTGAATGCAAATGAATTCTCCTTAATCTTTAGTCGACACTGGCGTCTGTATATGGGCCAAAATCAGATAAATGGAAATAATAACTGCCGACACTTTTTTAATAAATATTTATGTGATGCATTGAATAAAAACGCCTTATTTTTGTGTGTTGACTTGCTACTTATGACAAGGAGATATCAAGATAATTTTGTTTTATTATGTTTGGTAAGTATGATTTTATAAAAAAAATTAAAAAAATGTCAAGCTTTTTTAGCCTCCTTATGTGATGTGCTGAAGGGGCTATGTCAAAAGGGACACAGCTGACTTAGTATTTGACAAAGGGATGACATTTTTATTTTATTTTGAAACTATGGTGATTTTTCTGCATTGAAATGGTTATTTTTACAAGAAAAAGTATAAAAATAATGCTAAGAAAAATGTGAAGCGTCAGTTATGCTGTCGGTCAAAATAACGGACGACTTTCCTACTGCGTAAATACAATTAATCCGTCGTTTGTCAAGCCTGCAGTATTATCAGAACTAATTAATAAAATATATACTATTTATATAAATATTCATTTCATTCGTGGTGTATTTCGTTTTCAAATAAAAACAAATGTTTGTTATGACATCGTCTGTCGGTCAACATTGTAACGGCCGAATATTTACGCTTACCGTACACGGTAGACGAGTGCACGTACACCTATCCCGCGAATAATCATATAAGTCAAGACTACGTGTGAACTACGTCATCAGTTCGGGTGTACACATGAAGAGGAACGCTGGCATCGAAAATTTAGTGTGTCGTCAATCTTTTTTTCACCGTTGGCGTTATTGCCGTCACAACAAGTTTGTCTGTGAAATAATTTGTCAATATGCATACAGATGTTCAATTTTGTGTACTACCGTGATTACAAGTCCCAATTTTGCAAGGGAATGCTAGCTGGTGCCATTATTTATCGAGATATAGCACTGATTGTGGTCGGCAGTTACGTTTTGACACACTCACGAGAAAGCATGATGTCAAAAATAACTGCCGATCTGATTCTCCATTGAAGAACGTGATAATTTGCCAGTTCATGATCAGACGAGCATTTTATAAGAGACAGGTTGATTAATTTAATTTTGTAGCAATCGATCTGAAACTTCACACCTGTGTCTAAATTAAATAAACGACCACTACATTGAAAGTTTCAAGATAATTGCGAAATGTGACAGGCGTTATGCGTTATGAGTAACACGCGTCACAAAGTTTGGAAGTGAAAATAGACTGCCGGAAATGAGTTACAATCAAAACGTACCCAAGTCAAAACATACCCACCCTTTGGTCAAAACGTACCCACCCTTCGTTCAAAACGTACCCATAGTAAAATATAGAAAAAGATCGGGGAAAATAGAGTAGAAATAATATGATGTCAAATAAAAAGTTGTTGACCAGCACCCCCGGAAATGACACGTCCGTTATGCTGTCGGTCAAAATAACGGCCAACTTTCCTACTGCATAAATACAACTAATCCCCCGTTTTTCAAGCCTGCAGTATTATCAGAACTAATTAATAAATGATTCACTATTTATATAAATATTTATTTTGTTCAAGGTATGTTTTGTTTTCAAATAAAAATCAATGTTTATGATGCCATCGTGTGTCGGTCAACATCGTAACGGCCAGATATTTTACGCCTGCCGTACACTGTGGACGAATGAGCGCGCTTACACGGATCCCGTGAATAATCATTTACGTCAAAACTACGTGTGAACTACGTCATGAGTTCTGTCACGACATACACTTTCGAGGCGAAATAAGAAATTAAAAAAAAATATTTTTTTTCCTAAAAATGTTTGTCGGCCTGTATATACATAGCGTAGATATCATCATCCTACATAGTGAATACACAGTCTAAACAGGATCTAATAAGTTTTCTGTCAATTGTCAATAAGGCTATGCCATTGTTTGTATATCAAACAGCGCATGGGCGGATTCTAACCCGCCCGCCCCCCCCCCCCCCCCCCCCCCCACCCCCTCCCCCCCCCCCCCCCCCCCTTCCCCTCCCCCTCTAAAATTCTCGGAGTAAAGATTTTTTACAAAGTTAATTTAATGACCGGCCCCCGTTTCGCCCTTCGACCAACTCGTCCCCGTCAGCCACTCATAATAATACGACTGCCGACACAGGTTACGACAGGGGGCCATGGGTGCATACTCAAAACACATTTATCAACAATAAAAAACATAATAATCGTTTCCTAAAATAATCATAATCGTCTCGCATTCCGCTTTTGAAAATAAGTTTTGCTCTAACCCAAATTTTCTGTCTGTAACTTGGGGCGACTATCACTGCGTTACAGAAAGAAAATTCGGATTAGTTTTGCTCATTCATGTGCGGCGAGTTTGCAAAATGCGAGATTGAATATGATAGAATTTCGTGTTTTCGTCTCGAAAGTTCGAAAACGCGAGGTTGCCACATGTCCCTAATAGGACACGTAAACATTGTATTAGGAGACGATTCCCATGTGCTGCAAAACATGTTTTTATTAAGAAATAGAACAAATGTGGACAAACATCTATATTTCTTGACAACACAAACATAATTTTACAAAACGTGATAATCGTCTTAGGAGACGATTATAATGTGCTGCCATGCCAATACACGTTTATTGAGCAAAAAAAACACACAACATATTTCAATACGTGTTATTGGTTACTGCATCGCATCGTCGACCTATACACAAGATCGCGAAAACACGAGACCAAATCGCGAGGCGAAAACGTGAGATTCTATTGTATTCTATCTCGCGTTTTCGAGACCACGATGTCGCGTTTTCGCCTTGACCTTTTCACGATGTCGCATTCAGGCTTTTGGAAATACGTTTGTTTGTGTGAAGAATGCATGCGTATTGAAATTGACTTGTTCGCATACATTACATGTACGTACGTAGAAGCAATTCGAACTAGCATGCTTTATATGCATGTACGTACGTAGAACCAAGTCCAACACGCATGCTGTCTACACATGCATGGGCAAATCGTATTTACAAAAGCGGAAGGCGAGATCGCAAAAACGCGAGATTGTAACATAACCCCAACTAGTACATTTGCGACATCATTTTCGGTCTAGCTGCACACCTGATGGTGTTTACAATCGTCATTTGGTAATCCAGTTTCACGTGCAAAGTGTGACTGACCTTTAGAATTCGGCGGAAACAAACATACCAAAACCACGCTATGTAGTCGCTCACATCATCGCATCGCCGATGAATTGATAAAATTTTACGCATTAGCTTTTGCAATTCAACAATTGTTTGATTTCTTGATAAAAGCAAGATTTGGCAGCACATAAGAATCGTCTCCCTAAGACGATTGGGAGACGATTCTCATATTTTTTTGTAAAGAAATACCAATGTATTCAGGTTTTCTTTTCACATTTGTCCGATGTCTTAATAAAACATGTTTTGCCAACACATGAGAATCGTCTCCTTAGACGATTCTAATATTTAAAAAAAATTAAAAAATATTTTCACATTTGTTTGATTTCTTAGACCACGCCGCAAACAATTAAAAAATTTGGGAATCAACAACTTAATTTGTGTTTCTCGAGTCGAGTTTCAGATGGTGGCGAGGAAATACGATCGATTGCACATCGTGAAAATCTTGTTGAAATGTCAATTGTCACGTAGGCCATTTCAGTTTATTCCAAGTACGTATGGTCGCTCGTTAGGGGCATTTCTTTCCTTCCTTTATAAGAGATGGGTTGTAGCCTAGGGCTTAGAACACCCGACTTCAAATCTGGAGGTTGTGGGTTCAAACATCTCCTTCGGCATCAAACATACCTTCAAGTTCATAGTATTTCAAGCCAGTCGTGGGTAAACGTTTGCTGTGGCTCGAGGGCACTGTTTAAATCCAAGGCCGAACGTTATTGTTATATGGTTTTTACATGATTTCCGTCTAAAATATGTAATTTGAGCAAAATATCCGTAATTTCAGTAGGCTGACAATGTGCGATGTCGTGTATTTGTTATGATTACGTCAAATTATGTTGACAACGTCGGCCGTTCGTTCCGTTACAAATATCGTAAGTAAAAAGTAAGCCATGTGTAAACAGCACGCGTTTGTATGTTTGAACACGGTTGGAAAATAAATTGTCAACATTACGCCCGTCACATTTTCCACAGTCACTGCTGTTAATGAAAAAAACAACAATAATATGTTTTTTTTTTGGCCATAAACCAAAAATTAGAATTTATGCCCATGCAGTCCAAGTGCATGTGGCTACTGCTGATTTTGCAAAATGAACATTAATCAGTATTTAAGTTGCAATGTCAATCATAACAACCGTCACTTTCTAGTAATTGTCAAATTGTCAAGCATAACGGCCACTCACTGTGGATACAAATTGGCATTAAATAACATGATGCTGGTAATAATGGATTGAATGAATAATTAATGCAGTGTTTCAATATCGGTGTGAAAAGTGTTGAAAACACTTACTGGAGATGACAATAATAAAATTGTAGTTGGTGAAAACAAGTAACGCCCGTCATTTTAATATAAGCAAGGATTTCATCCACTACTTGCAAGAAGAGTTTACATAAAATTGAAAGGGATAAGCAGATTTTTTAGGAAATAAATTGTCAACATAACGCCCATCACATTTGTCAGGTCATTACTTTTAGTGAAAAAAAACAACTAATTTGCTTGATCACCTACCTTTTTTGGCCATAGACCAAAAATTTGAATATAATGTAATCCAAGAGTATGGGGCTATCTCTGATTTTGCACACTGAACATTAATTTGTAAAATAGTTGCAATTTGTGAGCTATCAGGGCTGTACGAATTGGCACGCCCGACGCCCGGGACAAGTCGGTTTTAATCTCGGGCAAGTGCCTCTATGCTGGAATTTAGTCCCGGGCAAGTCACTATTTTCTGTTAGAACGTCCCGCCACAAGCCCGTTTTTTGGAACCGGACTGTCATAAACTTAATCCCAAAACTGACCACTTTATCGATCGATAACGCCGTGGGCGTCCTGGCGATTTGCAGCTACTGTGTTACACAGTATCTGTGTATCGCAAGAATGTGATATAGCAATCTACAGCGACCCTGATTATATTAATTTAATCGAATTTGAAAGTAATTAGCCAAAATATTCTGCGGCGATCGATGGTTATTGATTTATTTTATGTATGTTAACGTTTTCGTCTCACTGCGTCGACAGGCTAAGACACCTAACTTTAGAGAAATAAACTCATGTTCCATCACGGGGTGGAAATGGAATTTAAGGTTCCTAATTATCGTTTATTATTGAATGGGATGGACATACTATGAAGGTATGTTTGATTCCCAAGGCGATGTTTGAACGGTTCCACAACCTCCAGATTGGAAGTCGGTGTTTTAAGCCCTAGGCCACAACCCATACCTTATAAACGAAGGAAAGAAATGCTCCTAACGAGCGACCATACATACTTAGAATAACAGCTGACATAACGCGCGATAAACTGAAATGGCCTACGTGACAATTGACATTTACGTTCCAACAAGATTTTCACGGTGTGTAATCGATCGTATTTCCTCGCCACCATATGAAACCCGACTCGAGAAACACAAATTAAGTTGTTGATTTCTGAATTTATCAATTGTTTGCACGGTCTAAGAAATCAAACAAATGTGACAATTCTTTTTACAAAATATTAAGAAAATCGTCTAAGGAGACAATTCTCATGTGTTGTCAAAACATGTTTTATTAAGACATCGGACAAATGTGAAAAGAAAACCCGAATACATTGATATTTCTTTACAAAAACATATTTTGACAAAATTTTAGAATCGTCTTAGGAAACGATTCTCATGTGCTGCCAAATCTTGGTTTTATCAAGAAATCAAACAAATGTGAAAATACACAAGCTAATGCGTAATTATCAATTCATCGGCGATGCGATGACGTGGTTTTGGTATGTTTGTTTCCGCCGAATTCTAAAGGTCAGTCACACTTTGCACGTGAAACTGGATTTACCATCAGGTGTGCAGCTAGACCGAAAATGATTAAATGTCGCAAATGTGCTAATTGGGGATGGGTGGGTACGGCCATATTTTTTTTTATGTTACAATCTCGCGTTTTTGCGATCTCGATCTCGCCTTCCGCTTTTGGAAATACGATTTGCCCATGCATGTGTAGACAGCATGCGTGTTGAATTTGGTTCTACGTACGTACTTGCATATAAAGCATGCTAGTTCGAATTGCATTCTACGTAATGTATGCGCACAACTCAATTTCAACACGCATGCATTCTACACTCACTTAATGAATAAACGTATTTCCAAAAGCGGAAGGCGACATCGTGAAAAGGCCGAGGCGAAAACGCGACATCGCGGTCTCGAAAACGCGAGATAGCCAGGCGAAAACGCGAGAATGAATACGATAGAATCTCACGTTTTCGCCTCGCGATTTGGTCTCGCGTTTTCACGATCTTGTGTATAGGTCGACGATGCGATGCAGTAGCCTAACCAATAACACGTATCGAAATATGTTATTTTTGGTCAATAAACGTGTATTGGCAGCACATTAGAATCGTCTCCTAAGACGAGTATCATTTTTTTGTCAAATTATGTTTTTGTTGTCAAGAAATATAGATGTTTGTCCACATTTGTTCTATTTCTTAATAAAAGCTTTAAAATGTTTTTGCAGCACATGAGAACCGTCTCCTAAGACAATGTGTACGTGTCCTATTAGGGACATGTAGCAACCTCGCGTTTTCGAGCTTTCGAGACGAAAACACAAAATTCTATCATATTCAATCTCCGTTTTGCACACACGCCACACATGCATGAGCAAAACTAATCCGAATTTTTCAAAAGCGGAAGACGAGATCATGAAAACGCGAGACGATTCTCATTATTTTAGGAAACGATTTTTATACGACCTTTTTTAAAAAACGGTACGTATTATGTTTTACTGCTGGGCGGGCGAGCGGCTGACAGAAAAAGTGCATAGTTCGTGTACACAACTCCTCCGAAACCGTTCAGTCGATCGATTTGAAACTATACACACGGCTTCTACACATATTGAAGATGTGCACCTTGGTGTTTTTATGCCGAAAAAAATAGTTTTTAACACAAATATCACCTTTTCAACTTAGCCATTGTTTCTACATTTTTCTATACAATTCTATATACGTTACAGAGATTGTGTACACAACTCCTCCGAAACCGTTCAGTCGATCGTTCTGAAACTATACACACGTCTTCTACAATTATTGAAGATGTGCACCTTGGTGTTTTTATGCCGAAAACATATTTTTTTAACAAAAATATCACCTTTTTAACTTAGCCATTTTTTCTACATTATTGTATCCAATTCCCTATCATTTCTACTTTACACTCTACTTTTCTATCTCTGCCTAAATTAGTATACATGTTTAGCACAACGAGATGAAGAAATAATGCTATAGACTTTCAAATTCTCATTAATGTTTCTTGCCTTTGTGACAGCTTCACATTTCTGCATCTTCACTGTCTGGCCCATATTCGACGGGCGTATTTTGTGGCTTGCAGCACTCTTGTTATGTTTTATTATTGTCGATAAATGTGTTTTGAGTATGCACTCGTCGCAACGTTATGTCAGCGGTGGCACAGTGACAAAAGACCACAAGAATAAATATGTACTATACAATGTTTATTATTATATATATTTAATATAATATGTATATGTGCCAAGTGCTCAATTGTATTATATTTAACAGCTATGATACTAGTTTTTGTTTTGGGACAGTTTCGTATAAGAAATCTTACGAGGACAAGTCACTTTTTCAAAATTACTTGCCCTGAAAATTTTCCAGGACAAGTCAGGGCAAGTCACTTTTTTCAAGTCACTTGTCCGGGACAAGTGGCTAAAAAATCAATTTGTACAGCCCTGGCTATTGTTACCGCAATGTGTCCGTCCGTCAACATTTTCAAACGTCTTCTCCTCGGTAACCATTGGGCCTATAGTCACCAAACTTCTCTGTGACTGCTTGGGATATCAACTTTAAACTTCATATACATGTTGATAACCATCCATATTTTCATTGTAATACCCTACCCATGCTGCCCAGGAGCCCAAGGTCAAATGACTTAGAATTTTGTTTGTTAAAGCTTACGTTAAAGTTTGTTCAAATTGCCATGTCTCTGTGACCGCTTGTTTTACGTTAAAGCTTAACAAATTCAAAGCAATTCAAATTAGCATCCAAATGTTTATTGTGACTAATAAACAAAACATTGCGTTAAACCTTTCTAGAATTTATCTCTGTTACCAATTGAGATTATGATGTGAAACTTTATATACACATTTATCACCATTTATTGTAATTAATAAGCATACTACACCAATACCCAGGGTCAAGGACTTTAAATTTCAATCCAGGCGTCATCGGGGAGCATTTGTCGGATTTACCGACTATCTAGTTTAACTGGTGGCCATCTTGTTTATGCAAATTAGTGGGCTTAAGCTACTACTTTGAAAAGTATATTATACAGAAATATATACAGTATATATGTCTAAACACATTGGCACAAGAAATGTTTTGTGTGCTCAGATGGTACCGAAAACCCTATCGCACCCGCCCTCTATTGCTCTGATGGTCTGCTTTCATGCTGTGACAAATCCACGCTTCTCTGGTCCTCTGTGTTTTCAAATGTACCTCATTTTCTTTGGCTGCCAGCGGGGACATTCGTGTGACAACAGACCACATTTCTAGTTAATCAAGTTTTTAAGCAAATAATTTAAATAAATATACTTTATCCAAGCCAGCGATTTATTAAATGTAGTACAGCATACACACCAATTCTGTGGTACATTACAAGAAGATCAAAGCCTAATATATATCGCGTCTACATGCAGTAAATTCAGTAATTTATTTGCAACTAGAAATGTGGCCTGTCGGCACACGAATGCCCCCCCTGGCAGCCAAAGAAAACGAGGCATATTTGATTATAAGCCATTTACCCGAGCGTTAAGGTTTTGAACGCACCTTGACCCTGGGCTTAGTGGGGGCGGGACGAATGTGGATTTGTCACAGGGCGGTAGAGGACCATTGGAGCAATGCGTGTGTGAAAGTTAGTGTAGGATTGAGAAACGCGCACGTAGATTTGTCTCAAAGTGGCAAGTAAACAATTAAAGTGGAAAAGGTGAAGGTCAAAGGTGAAGGTCGAAGTAATGGGTGGTGGAGTGTGTAAGGCATGTTCATATGTATCGTGTATAAATATTTAAGCGATTGGCAAAAGTATTGAGAAGTTCTTGTAGGATTGAGAAACGTGCACGTAGATTTGTCCCAAAGTGCCAAGTAAACATTTAAAGTGGAAAAGGTGAAGGTCAAAGGTGAAGGTCGAAGTAATGCGTGGTTGAGTGTGTAGGGCATGTTCATATGTATCATGTGTATAAATATTTAAGCGATTGGCAAAAGTATTGAGAAGTTAGTGTAGGATTGAGAAACGTGCACGTAGATTTGTCCCAAAGTGGCAAGCAAACATTTAAAGTGGAAAAGGTCAAGGCCAAAGGTCAAGGTCGAAGTACTGGGTGATGGAGTATGTAGGGCATGTTCATATGTATCATGTGTATAAATATTTAAGCGATTGGCAAAAGTATTGAGAAGTTATTGTAGGATTGAGAAACGTGCACGTAGATTTGTCCCAAAGTGCCAAGTAAACATTTAAAGTAGAAAAGGTGAAGGTCAAAGGTCAAGGTCGAAGTACTGGGTGGTGGAGTGTGTAGGCCATGTTCATATGTATCATGTGTATAAATATTTAAGCGATTGGCAAAAGTATTGAGAAGTTAGTGTAGGATTGAGAAATGTGCACGTAGATTTGTCCCAAAGTGCCAAGCAAACATTTAAAGTGGAAAAGGTCAAGGCCAAAGGTCAAGGTCGAAGTACTGGGTGGTGGAGTGTGTAAGGCATGTTCATATGTATCACGTGTATAAATATTGACATAATATGTGAAGCCATGTAGAAGTTACTAAAGAATATGGTAATATCGGGACGTACGTACGGACGGACGTATGGACGGACGCCGGTAACACTATATGCCCCCGTACCTTTCGGTAGCGGGGGCAAAAAAATAATGCATTGAGATCGAAATCAAGGGATACACTACTCTTAGAAACAAAGCTTATCTGGCATTCTGATATAGTCAACTTCTATTAATAATGTGATTTTGGTCCAAGGCCTTTATCAAGAAATTGGTGACTACTATCAGCTTAGTGGCCACTTAGCTGATTGTAGTCACTAATTCCTTGATAAAGTCCTAACTCTGGGCCGAAGCGGTGGCTTATTGAGTATTGTTGAACCTATCATATTACTGCTGAAACCTTGTTTTGTTACAGACACAGATTGACATTGAAAGGAAAGAAACATGACAGACTCGAAGTATTTTACCACCACCAAGAAAGGTACTTAACACTTAGACCGCTACACATAACAATTGTCGTCTGCTGTTGCTTTTATATCTTGCCTTGTTTCTCAATAAAAAACATTGGTTTGACAGCACTTCAGAATCATTTCCAATGGAAATGTAAATTGTTCTAAAGTGCTGTCAAAGCATATTTTTGATGATAAAAATGGAAAATAGTAAATAAACAGCAGACGACAACAAAATTAAGATAGCGGTGTAAGGGTTAATATACACATTATGCCCAAATATTCTAGTGCTAGTTAGCAGTCGCTCAACAGAGCCACTACTTGTAACTTATTCTGCAATTTCAAAATATTTATTGACTTTTTAGCTCACCTGAGCGAAGCTCATGTGAGCTCCGTCCGTCCGTCGGGGCCGTCCGAGCTTACAAATGGATACATATGTGGCTAGGAGAACAATAGGTTATGTAATATATTCTATTGTTCCGTGATTTTATGTGGCTAAACATGGGTTTATGTGGCTACAGAACAATAGGGATGAACAAAGGAAAAGGTTAGGGTTAGCCACATAAGTATCCATTTGTCGGACCGTCCGTCCGTCCGTCCGTTCGAACATTTTCAAACGTCTTCTCCTCGGTAACCATTGGGCCTATAGTCACCAAACTTCATGGTCATGGTCCTTAGGTAGGGGATTACAAAATTGTTAAAATGACGTCGTTACGTAATCCAAGATGGCCGCCGTCTAAAAATAGCACAAATTCTTCAAAAATCTTCTCAGGAACCGCCAACCGGATTTCGACAAAACTTGGTAGGAATGATCGATGTACAATGCTCTTTCAAAGTTGTTAAAATGGTGACCCCGGGGTCAAAAATGGGTGTGGCCCGTGGGATAAAATTTTATTTTTCACCGAATATGGTCATGTCATATATCAAATCGAAGGTATCAATGAGGCGATCACTCTGGTGCATTTTTTGTTCAAAATCGGATGGTTATGTCATCCAAGATGGCCGCCGAAAGGTCAAACGGTCGTTCTTTTATTAGAGATTTCAAAATTCTTCACATGAACCGCTTGGCCCATGGTAGCGAAACTTAAAAGTTATGGGCCATGAGTTAAAGGCCCAACAATCGGTGCCCTGGTACCGAATTTTGTAGGAGGGGCATATCCAATTACTGACAGTGTCCCTAGCCTGTCAGTTATACACTGGCTTTATAAATAGAACACATAAACAGCAGCACATGTTTGTCGTCTGCTCCCAATGTAGAACAGTGAGGGGGCTGCTGGATAGCCAGTGTAGGTGTTTCATACTGACCAGTATCTAGATATATGGTATGTAGGTTTGTTATCAAAACGTGTGGTCCCATAAAACACACACACAAATGATACAATATATACCAGTCCCTATACTAGTGTCTGTATGTTTTACTTGTGCAGGAAAATAATTGAGAATTTACTAAAAGTGTTAAAACTTATATAGTATTTTGCTGCTAACTATTTCAAAGCAAAGAGTATTCTGATGCTATTATATAAATTATTAAAAATATAAACACGTAAAATTTAATGAAACGCCTTTCCATGTGTTACACAATGACAAACTGGGGTTTATTGAGTGTTTGATCAGTTTAACTCACATTCAGATAGCACATGACTACATCATGATGCAGTTTACATCATTAATTAGAGCCACCATGAATGACCACCAAACTTAACAGTGTAGATCCTGATGAGGCTGCGAGGATGCACCAGCTGATCCGGGGATATGCATGTCGTAACATGTCCACGTGTCCGTTACTTAGAGTGTGTCATGTATATATAGTGAAACCTATATTGTACTTCTGGACCTGAACAAGGTTCCTATCTCCGATGTATTTTGTAAGTACATGTAGTAACCAATATATAAGAATATGTGTTTGTAATAAGTCGGTATTTGATAAAAATGTGTAACTGTGTCATGTCATTCCACAGATAACGGAGGGGCATATCCAATTACTGACAGTGTCCCTAGCCTGTCAGTTATACACTGGCTTTATAAATAGAACACATAAACAGCAGCACATGTTTGTCGTCTGCTCCCAATGTAGAACAGTGAGGGGGCTGCTGGATAGCCAGTGTAGGTGTTTCATACTGACCAGTATCTAGATATATGGTATGTAGGTTTGTTATCAAACGTGTGGTCCCATAAAACACACAAATGATACAATATATACCAGTCCCTATACTTGTGTCTGTATGTTTTAGTTGTGCAGGAAAATAATTGAGAATTTACTAAAAGTGTTAAAACTTATATAGTATTTTGCTGCTAACTATTTCAAAGCAAAGAGTATTCTGATGCTATTATATAAATTATTAAAAATATAAACACGTAAAATTTAATGAAACGCCTTTCCATGTGTTACACAATGACAAACTGGGGTTTATTGAGTGTTTGATCAGTTTAACTCACATTCAGATAGCACATGACTACATCATGATGCAGTTTACATCATTAATTAGAGCCACCATGAATGACCACCAAACTTAACAGTGTAGATCCTGATGAGGCTGCGAGGATGCACCAGCTGATCCGGGATATGCATGTCGTAACATGTCCACGTGTCCGTTACTTAGAGTGTGTCATGTATATATATGAAACCTATATTGTACTTCTGGACCTGAACAAGGTTCCTATCTCCGATGTATTTTGTAAGTACATGTAGTAACCAATATATAAGAATATGTGTTTGTAATAAGTCGGTATTTGATAAAAATGTGTAACTGTGTCATGTCATTCCACAGATAACCCAGTCCCAGTTAGACTGCATAATGCTGCAGATATAATATATGCTGACAGCTAATTAGAGACCAGTGTTGAAATAGCCACACTGGTACGTGTTAGGATACAGGAAATAAGGCTGCTAGAAAACTTGAATTCATGTAGTCATGTACATTCCAGATCAGACTGCACATACATGCTGTTTTGTGACTGTGCATACTAACCCGAGTATATGCTGTTTTATAATTAGTATATACTGCATTTTCACAGCCACTGTATCAAGTTCTAGGCGAAATATTTCTCTTGCTGGTCTATTAAACCATGGTTTTGTTTCATTCACCTTGTTATGTGCATACCAACCACACATTTAATTTGATATTACTGTCCAAAATCAAAGTTGTGCGGCTGGCACACTGTCTGATGTTGACCATCCACGGCAGTTATAGCTGTTAGCGTTATCACTAAACACGTGGGATTGTTTACAATGTCGGGTCATGAACTCAGCTCTATGCCATGAATTACATATGTAACAGCTACGCTCCGCCCGGCAAGTTTGAATCAGTTGACAGTTGAGTACATTGTATTACTTCAAAAGCACATTTACATTTGTTTTCTTAAATCCAAATGTTTCTAAACCTTCCAAAGTTATATTATCTATGTCTGTGTGAAATAGTGTAATTATTTGTTCAGTGGTATTTCTAAAATAACTGAAAATGTGTCCCTGAAGTGAAGCATGCATAAAATTATCAAAAAGCCTGCCCAACGCCATCTGGTGGCTTTTATATCCCAGTTGGGCCTTTAAGCCTTTTCAGGTTTGTTAAAATGGAGGTCATCACTAATCCAAGATGGCCACCGTCTAAAAATAGCATAAATTCTTAAAAAAATCTTCTCATGAACCGCTAGACGGATTTCGACGAAACTTGGTAGGAATGATCGATGTAAAATGGTGACCCCGGGGTCAAAAATGGGTGTGGCCTGTGGGGTAAAATTTTATTTTTGACCGAATATGGTCATGTCATATATCAAATCGAATGTATCAACGAGGCGATCACTCTGGTGCATTTTTTGTTGAAAATCGGATGGTTATGTCATCCAAGATGGCCGCCGAAAGGTCAAAAGGTCGTTCTTTTATTAGAGATTTCAAAATTCTTCTTCACATGAACCGCTTGACCCATGGTAGCCAAACTTAAAAGTTATGGGCCATGAGTTAAGCCTTTTCAGATTTGTTAAAATGGAGGTCATCACTAATCCAAGATGGCCACGTCTAAAAATAGCATAAATTCTTAAAAAATCTTCTCATGAACCCTTAGACGGATTTCGACGAAACTTGGTAGGAATGATCGATGTACAATGCTCTTTCAAAGTTGTTAAAATGGTGACCCCAGGGTCAAAAATGGGCGTGGCCTGTGGGGTCAATTTGGGGTCAAATTTTATTTTCGACCGAATATGGTCATGTCTATATCAAATCGAAGGTATCAAAGAGGTGATCGCTCTGGTACATTTTTTGTCGAAATTGGATGGTCATGTCATCCAAGATGGCCGCTGAAAGGTCAAAAAGTTATTCTTTTAATAAAGATTTCAAACGTCTTGTTCTCGTGAACCGCTTGGCCCATATTGGCCAAACTTCACGGTAATGGTTATTGGGTCAAGTCTTTTCATTTTTGTTTAAATGGTGGTCATCGCGAAATCAAAGATGGCCACTGTTGAAATTTTTGTCAAATTCTTAAAAAATCGTCTAGCGAACTGCCTGGCCGATTTTTATGAAACTTGGTATGAATGATCGATAGTTAACGCTGGTTCAGATTCCTTCAAATGGTGGACACCGGGTCAAAAATGGGCGGGGCAGGAGGGGTCAAGTAGGGGTCAAATGTCACATTTGACCGAATATGGTCATGTCATACATATATCCTGAATATATTTGTTCTCGATGTAAATATTCCGTTCTGATTTTGGGATTTTCCCTCCAATGCAGCAGGTTAAAATGGGATCGAACCCGTTTGCCCGGCCTTACATGAGCTTAGCTGTTGATAGGCTGTTAAACACTAATAAACTAATAAACAAACAAATAAACATGTCATATATCAAATCAAAGGTATCGACGAGACGGTCACTCTGGAGCTTTATTTTTGTCGAAATCAGGTAATAACGTCATCCGAGATGGCCGCCGAAAGGTCAAAAGGTCGTTCTTTCAATATAGATTACAAACGTCTTCTTCCCGTGAACCACTTGGCCAATATTGGCCCAATTTCACAGTAATGGTCAGTGGGTCAAGCCTTTTCATTTTTGTTAAAATGATGGTCATCTCGAAATCCAAGATGGCCGCCGTTGAAAAGTAGGTCAAATTCTCAAAAAATCTTCTTCTCACGAACCGCCAGGCCGATTATGAAGCTTGATATGAATGATCGATAGTTAACGATGTTTGAGATTCCTTCAAATGGTGGCCCCCAGGTCAAAAATGGGCGGGGCAGGAGGGGTCAAGTAGGGGTAAAATTTCACATTTGACCGAATATGGTCATGTCATATATCAATTCGAAGGTATGGACGAAACGATTACCTAGGAGCATTTTTTGTCGAAATCAGATGATTACATCATCCAAGATGGCCGCCGAAAGGTCAAAAGGTCGTTCTTTTATTAGAGATTTCAAATGTCTTCTTCATACAAACTGCTTGGCCATTGGTGGCCAAACTTTGCAGTTATGGTCCATTGGTAAAGCCTTTTCAGTTGTGTTAAAATGGCAGTCGTCGTTAATCCAAGATGGCCGCCGTCTAAAAATTGTTAAAAAATCTTCTCACGAAAACTTTATATAACCCTATAACCCTATATTGCCTGACTTCTCCTTGTTTTGAGCTGAGGGAGAAGTTTTTCACTATATAAAATATAATTTTTCTGCAATTTCTAGTAGTAGTATATTTTCCAAAATGTTTAGAGACCACTTCTCCCTATTTTGGAGTGCTAGCTTGAACCATGGTACATATTGCGGGACAACTCCTACCGTGGTGACTTCTCAAGTTTGTCGCATTGACATTTTGTGCCTGTCATGGGCTTATTTTGATGTATATGTAGTGACAACTTTACATACCAGTATTTGCTTCATTTTTGTGACATTGCACAGGTGAGCGATATATGGCCATCATGGTCCTCTTGTTTCAAATGTCCCCAACTTTTTGTATGAGGCGGGCACACGGACCCCACTTTAAAAAAAATCCTGGAATGAACACTTGGCCAGTAAAAATCACCAAATAACAAGCCCGACTATATTTTGAAAACAAGATTACTTTTTGTATGTGTTCACGTCGCACCATTTATAGTGATAAACATCTTTCAAAGGATGAAGGTACATGCCCACTCAGTAGGCACAAATGTTCTTTGGTTTAAACAATATTTCTTGGTAAATGTACATTGTATATAGAAAAATACATAGCAAAATACAGGAATTTGAAAACAAGCTAGTAGCTTATATAAATTCATCTCCCTACAAGATATGCGACAGTGTAACGTACAAATCATATGTAGTGCGCAATACAATATACAATTTTAACTAATGCAATTGTTTATAAATGCAAATAGAGATGGAGAAGAAAAATGAACAATATAATGAAAATAAAAAGTGATTAGGGTGGTGAAAGCGTATCGGGAAACCTCAGTCAACTGTTTACCATTCCAGTAGTAGTAAGGGAGTCAAAATGATACCACTTACCGTGATATCATTTATAACCCTCTATAATACCCCCACCATCCCCGAAAAATCAAAAATTGGTTAACGAGGAAAATTGTCTCCCGACAGCAAATTTATGAATTTTTGGAGAAAATAATTTTGAACAGAGGGAGTCAAAATGATACCACCTCCAACCAAAAGTTGGTGGTGGTATTGTAGTCCCAATTATATTGGTAATTGACTTCTGAAAAAATATATTGGTGTCATAAATACATCATGTTTTTTTCACGTCCAATTGAACAGATACATTTCATAAGTTATAATAAAATATTATTAGAGAAAATGGATAATACAATACAATTGGAATTGAAAGTTTTTAATGACTGTGTTGAAGAAGTTTACGAAGCTTACGGGGGTTATGATCCTGTATATAAATTCTATAAAATGAGAACACTAGGCGATATCGAATGCATGAAATACCAGCGTAATTTATTACGCTCCGATACAAACGTTGCATTTACAATATTATACCGGCAATTATGTCAACTATACAAGAGGCAAATACAAACATTAAGACGGATAATGCGTATCGGATATGAAACTAAGGTGTATTATATAAAATTGTTAAAACCCAACGATTCGTTTACGAATGTACATTTCTACGATATCGCTTATAACGATATTGAAAAATTATTATTGCACAGAACTAATTAATTTATGTTGTAATCACAACACCAAGCAGACGACAATGTTCCAATTACACGCGTTATGAAAATGTAAATTAGGTGTCCCACCTTACACGTATATTAAGTGTCCATTTATAGAGAGGTTTACACGATTACGTCTTCCGGGATGGAAAATAAACACACTGTAATATATATTACACACACGGTTATTTATAGCCTTATCAATGGTAATGTAAA
>CM055277.1:33865808-33940536 GCA_029237695.1 Conchocele bisecta
TTCAAGCACTTTTCAAGTACATGTACAATTATTATTTTTTCAAGCACAATATCAATTTCTTTCCGACATACAGTACAATAGGCTTTGTGCCTATCGGGCGCTTCTTTAACCCACATAAAGCGGCATATCCAGATACGGTTGAATACATTTTTCCCCATTGTGAAAACGCAGTGTAGCGTTCACGCACGTCACCATTAACCATTCAGAACGAGGCTCATATTGGACCAGTTTAAAACCAGAACCGCGCTCGGTTTTGCCGATACGCAGCGGGTTTGCCGATACCACGCATAGTTTAACATGCAGTTTCCAATACCGATCAGCGCTCCACAATTTACACTCGACCCATCGAACATCGAATTTTAGAGATTAACTTTTTTATTTTTTCTATTAAAATTCAAGTACTTTTTAAGCACGAAGGCATTTTTTTAAGCACTTTTCAAGTACTAAAATTCAATTCAAGCACTTTTCAAGAAGATATTAGCTGAAGGCAAACAAAAAGTACAGGTCATTTGAGAAACTGTTACACTTTCAAACTTTCAAAGAAATAACAGACGTACAATCAGTAGCAAGGGTATTTTTTATTACTGTGGAAGGATGTATCGTTACTCAGTAATGCATGTCTGCAATATGAAGATATTAGCTGAAGGCAAACAGAAACTAGAAAATGTGGCCTGTCAATGCACTTAGGGCCCCTATTTGAGAAACTGTTACAACAAGAGTGCCGCAAGTCACAAAATACGCCCGTCGAATATGGGCCAGACAGCCAACATGCAGAAATGTGAAGCCGTCACCAAGGCAAGAAATATTAATGAGAATTTGAGTATATAGCATTATTTCTTCATCTCGTTGTGCTAAACATGTATACGAATTTAGGCAGAGATAGAAAAGTAGAGTGTAAAGTAGAAATGATAGTGAATTGGATACAATAATGTAGAAAAAATGGCTAAGTTAAAAAGGTGATATTTTTGTTAAAAAATATTTTTTGGGCATAGAAACACCAAGGTGCACATCTTCAATATGTGTAGAAGACGTGTGTATAGTTTCAGAACGATCAACTGAACGGTTTCGGAGGAGTTGTGTACACAAACTCTGTACCGTATATAGAACTGTATAGAAAAATGGCTAAGTTAAAAAGGTGATATTTTTGTTAAAAAATATTTTTTCGGCATAAAAACACCAAGGTGCACATCTTCAATATGTGTAGAAGACGTGTGTATAGTTTCAGATCGATCGACTGAACGGTTTCGGAGGAGTTGTGTACACGAACTATGCACTTTTTCTTCAGCCGCCCCCCGCCCAGCGCCCGCCCACCACCCGCCCGCCCACGCCGTTCAGCGTCAGTAAAAGGTCGCATAAAAACTTTCAAATAAATAAACAGACAGACGGACGGACGAACAATCAGTAGTGAGGGCAATTGTATTAATGTGGAATGATGTATAGTTACTTAGTAATACATGTGTGCAATATGAAGATGTTAGTTGAAGGCAAACAGAAATAATAAGGTGATTTGAGAAACGGTTACTCCTACAAAAACAGACAGACGGACGGACGGACACGGTGAAACCTATAGAGTGATGGGGCCCTAATTATAGATGATTTGAGAAACTGTTACTAAAACAAATAAATAAACAGACAGACGGACGGATGTACATGATGTACGATCAGTAGCGATGGTAATTGTATTAATGTGGAATGATGTATACTGAAAACCAACCATTTCGCGGCTACCAAATTTCGCGATTTTCGTTTGACCCGGAAACAGAACTGCTACATCAAGTTTGTCCGTATGATAAACTCGTCTGCAAACCAACTCCAAACAGTGGACGAGTTTGTCAGAGAACGAAACGGTATACACTCTACATTGGGCAGACCGAATGTTAGGAAAGTTGTAATTTTGCGGCATAAACATGCGAATTGAAACCATAAATCGCTGAAAACAGGAATTAAATTTATAAACAACAATGGGTAAAGACTATCAATGATTTAAATTGATCAAATATTCCTAATATGCTTGAAAGATTCAAAACGAGTTATGATTTCTCTATGTCCTCCATAGACGGTTGTCGACAGGCTGCTGTTCATTTTTTCATTCATAACCAGTGAATGCGATCGCGTTTATAAATCACAGTGATGATATTTGCATGAAAGCTTTTTACAATTGATCAATATTGGAGTCATCGCATAATCCAAGATGGCCACTGTTAAAATGTCAAAATCGTCAAACGACTTTTCCTCTCATGAAATGATAGGCAGAATTTTACAAAACCCGATGGAAATTATCAATACCTCGAGTTCGCACATATTTGTGTACATATGCCATGTTTCAGAGTCCAGAAGGCCGCACACGCACACACACACACAAGCAAACACGTACGCACGCATGCACTTGATAGACTTATAACCTTGGGTTATTGGGGGCGGGACAATCGTGAATGTGTTACACTGCAGTAGAGGATGATTGAAACAATAAGTTGGTGAAATATATCAAGTAGATTTGTGCAAGGAAACAAAACATGGAATCATTGACCCAATCGTCAAGGTTTCGCACACACCGCATATATGACCTTGATCAGGGGTTTATCGGTGGTGTGGTGATTGTGAATCTGTCAGTGGGTGGTAGAGGGCATTAGAACAATATGTGTATGAAATATTAAGCAGATCCGTGCAGAGAAACCGAAAATTAGTAACCAAGTATGTGACCTTGACCTTTTGTTTAACGGGAGCGGTGCGATCATGGTTTGCTGCAGGGCGGTAGAGAACCATTGGAACGACATGTGTGTGACATATTAAGCAGATTCGTGCATGCAAACAAAACATAAAAGGCATTGACCCAAGCGTCAGGGTTTCGAACTCTCCAAATATGTGACCTTCATCCTGGGCGTAGCGGCAGCGGGACGATTGTGAATTTGTCAGTGGGAGGTAGAGGCAATGTATGTTTGAATATCAAGAAGATCCGTGCGAGGAAACCGAACATATAAGTTATTTATCCGAGCGTTAAGGTTTTGGACGCACCAAGTATGTGACCTTGACCTTTTGTTTAACGGGAGCGGTGCAAGTTTATCACTGGGCAGTAGAGAACCATTGGAATGACACATGTGTGACATATGAAGCAGATTCGTGCATGCAAACAAAACATATAAGGCATTGATCCATTGATCAGGGTTTCGAACTCTCCAAGTATCATACTGGGCTTAGCGGAGGCGGGACGATTGTAAATTTGTCAATGGGTAGAGGGCATTAGGACAATGTGTGCATGACATATCAATCAGATCCGTGCGAGGAAACCAAACATTAAGTTATTTACCCAAGCGTTAAGGTTTGGGATGTGCCAAGTATGTGACCTTGACCTTTTGTTTAACGTGGACGGGGCAATCCTGGTTTGTTGCAGGGCGGTAGAGAACCATTGGAGCGACACGTGTGTGACATATTAAGCAGATTCGTGCATGCAAACAAAACATATAAGGCATTGACGCAAGCGCCCTGGTTTTGAACTCACCAAATATGTGACCTTGACCCTGGGCTAAGTGGGTGTGGGACGATTATGAATGTGCCATTGGGTGGTAGAGTACTATGAGAGCAATGTGTGTATGAAATATCAAGCATATCCGTGTAAGGAAAAAGAAGTTACAACACATGTAGCTGAGCGTTATTTTTTTGTGACGTACATACTCACTTTGGACGTATGGGACGGTAACCTGTTTTACGACTCAGTCATGGGGGCTTACACACATGTTTATGTAGTTATATGTGTAATTATAAGCACTTAATTCTTTTGGTGTCTATCTAATAAAATTTGTGTTTCCAGTTTTCAGCATTTTTTTTTTAAATTAGGTACTTATTTACCAACTTTAAATACCACTTTCTCGTTACCAGATGTCTTCGATTTGTTTTCATGTGAATAATAGCTACCGATATTTATCAACATGTTATCCAATTTTCGGTATTAAATATCGAAACAGTTGACTGCAATAATTTTTCAAAATTACTACAATTTATGCACTAATTTGATAGTTTTACCCCAAAAATGACAGCCAATATGCTCAAATTATTTATTTTATATAAACACTATATACAGCTGATTCTCGTTATATCAATATCGCTTATCTCGATATACCTGCTTATCTCGATATACGTCTGAGGTCCCGGCCGAATTCCTTATATAGATCATGTATTTTACTCCTGATAAATCAATATCGGAAATGTCGATATTTCGGTTATGTCGAGGTGGAAATCGAGTCCCGATATCATGTTTCCTTCATATTTGTATTCTGATAACTCGATGTGAAACATAAGAGCGTGGCACAGCCAAGTCTGATTCAGAGAGATTATCTCGGGTAAGTTTTCACACATCTATAGAAATCAAAAACGCAGCCACTAAAATGTGTTAAACTTTGCACAAACATGTTGAATTAATTCACTTAAACCAGAATTAACCAATTAACCAATGTGACATCGGATCACTTTAGCATGAAGATGAAATAAACGGCGTGGCAATCAAGCCAATTGAACTTGGTTTTTCTTAGCGTTGATTTGGGCCGAATTTGTTTGTGCCAATTACCGACGAGTCTTAAGTCCGACGTGATTTGGGGACGAAATGCAGGTCCTGCATTTTGCGATTGAATAATAACATCGTCAGAAAAGACATCGAGCGTTAACTTTTAGATGTAACGCTTATTCATTTGTGTGTATTGGGTATGATTTGCAAAACAAATGTTGTGTACCGGAAATTGTGTCATGCATATGCGATATATTTAGTAACAACGCATGCACGTTTCGCTAAAAGAATGTGCGCGATTATGAATACTTGGAAGTAAAGTTAAGACAGTATTTTTTAAGCGATTCACAAGTGTTATCTCTATATTTTGTTTTGAATTTTTCACGATTTTTGCACCAAATTACCACCTTTTCCTCAAAATGACATCTTTACTACCCTCCGATTATTGGCGATTTTTTTTCTGCTGATCACATATTTTTTCTTGAATTATTGGCAATAATCACAGTTGTATTGCAGAGACTTTCGGGTCAAATGCTATATTCCCTGGCCTATATAGGTGATTTGAGAAACTGTTACAACTAGATTGGTCAGTAAGCGAGGCTTACGGAATACGGCCCAGGTACCCCTAAAATATGTAAAAATGTCCAAGTGTGTGGGCTTGTGACCTTGACTCTGGGCTTAGCGGGAGCGGCATAAACGTGAATTTGTCACAGGGTGGTAGAGGTCCATTGGAGCAATGCATGTGTGAAATGTGAAGCAGATCCGAGCAAGGAAATAGAAGTTATAACCGATTTCTCTGATGACTAAGTATGTGAGCTTGACCTCGAGATCAGCGGGAATTTGTCACAGCATGATAGTAGAGCCTTAGAGGAATGCATGCATGAAATATTAAGAATTTTCGATGAAAGAAATAGAAGTTATAACATATTTCTCTGATGTTAAGTTTTGTAAAGAGACTAAGTATGTGACCTTGACCTTGGGATCAGCGGGGGTTGGACGGTCGTAGATTTGTCACTGCATGATAGCACAAGTGAAATATTAAGAATTTTCAATGAAGGAAATAGAAGTTATAACTTATTTCTCTGATAAGTTGGGGTAAGTTTTGTGGGATCAAAAGATAAGTATTTGACCTTGACCTTGGGATCAGCGGGGGTTGGACGGTCGTGGATTTGTCACAGCATGGTAGTAGAGCCTTATAGGAATGCATGTGTGAAATATTAAGCATTTTAGATGAAGGAAATAAAAGTTAAAACAATATTTCTCTGATGTTAAGTTTTGTGAAGAAACTAAGTATTTGACCTTGACCTTGGGAGCAGCGGGCATTGGACGGTCGTGGATTTGGCACAGCATGGTAGTATTTAGATGAAAGAAATAGAAGTTATAACAATATTTCTCTGATGTTAAGTTTTGTAAAGAGGCTAAGTATTTGACCTTGATCTTGGGAGCAGCGGGGGTTGGACGGTCGTGGATTTGTCACAGCATGGTAGTAGAGCCTTATAGGAATGCATGTGTGAAATATTAAGCATTTTAGATGAAGGAAATAGAAGTTAAAACAATATTTCTCTGATGTTAAGTTTACGGAACCACGAATTATTACATTGTGTATCGGATATATGCTATGGAATCTGTGCTGGTCCACCCCGGTGTATTATTACATTGTATATCAGATATATTCTATGAAATCTGTGCTGGTCCACCCCGGTGTATTATTACATTGTGTATCGGATATATTCGATGGAATCTGTGCTGGTCCACCCTGGTGTATTATTACTTTGTGTATCAGATATATTCTATGGAGTATCGGTTGGTCCACCCCGGTGTATTATTACATTGTGTATCGGATATATTCTATGGAATCTCTGCTGGTCCACCCCGGTGTATTATTACATTGTGTATCAGATATATTCTATGGAATCTGTGCTGGTCCACCCTGTTGTATTATTACATTGTATATCAGATATATTCTATGGAATCTGTGCTTGTCCACCCTGGTGTATTACATTGTAATTACATTGTATATCGGATATATTCTATGGAATCGGTGCTGGTCCACCCAATGTATTATTACATTGTGTATCCGATATATTCTATGGAATCTGTGCTGGTCCACCCAATGTATTATTACATTGTATATCGGATATATTCTATGGAATCTGTGCTGGTCCACCTGGTGTATTATTACATTGTATATCGGATATATTCTATGGAATCAGTGCTGGTCCACCCAATGTATTGATACATTGTGTATCGGATATATTCTATGGAATCTGTGCTGGTCCACCCTGGTGTATTATTACATTGTGTATCGGATATATTCTATGGAATCTGTGCTGGTCCACCCTGGTGTATTATTACATTGTATATCGGATATATTCTATGAAATCTCTGCTGGTCCACCCCGGTGTATTATTACACTGCGTATCGGATATATTCTACGGAATCTCTGCTGGTCCACCCTGGTGTATTATTAAATTGTATATCGCATATATTCTATGGAATCTCTGCTGGTCCACCCCGGTGTATTATTATATTGTGTATCGGATATATTCTATGGAATCTCTGCTGGTCCACCCTGGTGTATTATTACATTGTATATCGGATATATTCTATGGAATCTGTGCTGGTCCACACTGGTGTATCATTACATTGTATATCGGATATATTCAATGAAATCTCTGCTGGTCCACCCCGGTGTATTATTACACTGCGTATCGGATATATTCTATGGAATCTCTGCTGGTCCACCCTGGTGTATTATTAAATTGTATATCGCATACATTATATGGAATCTCTGCTGGTCCACCCTGGTGTATTATTACATTGTGTATCGGATATATTCTATGGAATCTCTGCTGGTCCACCCTGGTGTATTATTACATTGTGTATCGGATATATTCTATGGAATCTGTGCTGGTCCACCCTGGTATATTATTACATTGTGTATCAGATATATTCTATGGAATCTGTGTTGGTCCACCCCAGTGTATTATTACACTGCGTATCGGATATATTCTACGGAATCTCTGCTGGTCCACCCTGGTGTATTATTAAATTGTATATCGCATATATTCTATGGAATCTCTGCTGGTCCACCCCGGTGTATTATTATATTGTGTATCGGATATATTCTATGGAATCTCTGCTGGTCCACCCCGGTGTATTATTATATTGTGTATCGGATATATTCTATGGAATCTCTGCTGGTCCACCCTGGTGTATTATTACATTGTATATCGGATATATTCTATGGAATCTGTGCTGGTCCACCCTGGTGTATCATTACATTGTATATCGGATATATTCAATGAAATCTCTGCTGGTCCACCCCGGTGTATTATTACACTGCGTATCGGATATATTCTATGGAATCTCTGCTGGTCCACCCTGGTGTATTATTACATTGTATATCGGATATATTCTATGGAATCAGTGCTGGTCCACCCAATGTATTATTACATTGTGTATCCGATATATTCTATGGAATCGGTGCTGGTCCACCCAATGAAATAATACATTGTGTATCAGATTTGTATCATATTGTATGGAATCTCTACTGGTCCACCCTGGTGTATTATTACATTGTGTATCAGATATATTCTATGGAATATGTGCTGGTCCACCAAATGTATTAATACATTGTATATCGGATATATTCTATGGAATCTGTGCTGGTCCACCCTGGTGTATTATTACATTGTGTATCAGATATATTCTATGGAATCTGTGCTGGTCCACCCTGGTGTATTATTACATTGTATATCAGATATATTCTGTGGAATCTGTGCTGGCCCACCCTGGTGTATTATTACATTGTATATCAGATATATTCTATGGAATCGGTGCTGGTCCACCCAATGTATTATTACATTGTGTATCCGATATATTCTATGGAATCTGTGCTGGTCCACCCAATGTATTATTACATTGTATATCGGATATATTCTATGAAATCTGTGCTGGTCCACCCTGGTGTATTATTACATTGTGTATCAGATATATTCTATGGAATCTGTGCTGGTCCACCCAATGTATTATTACATTGTGTATCAGATATATTCTATGGAATCTGTGCTGGTCCACCCAATGTATTATTACATTGGGTATCCAATATATTCTATGGAATTTGTGCTGGTCCACCCCGGTGTATTATTACATTGTATATCGGATATATTCTATTGAATCTGTACTGGTCCACCATGGTGTATTATTACATTGTGTATCAGATATATTCTACGGAATCTCTGCTGGTCCACCCTGGTGTATTATTAAATTGTATATCGCATATATTCTATGGAATCTCTGCTGGTCCACCCTGGTGTATTATTACATAGTGTATCAGATATATTATATGGAATGTGTGCTGGTCGACCCTGGTGTATTATTACATTGTATATCGGATATATTCTATGAAATCTCTGCTGGTCCACCCCGGTGTATTATTACACTGCGTATCGGATATATTCTATGGAATCTGCTGGTCCACCCTGGTTTATTATTAAATTGTATATCGCATATATTCTATGGAATTTCTGCTGGTCCACCCTGGTGTATTATTACATTGTGTATCGGATATATTCTATGGAATCTGTGCTGGTCCACCCTGGTGTATTATTACATTGTGTATCAGATATATTCTATGGAATCTGTGTTGGTCCACCCTGGTGTATTATTACATTGTATATCAGATATATTCTGTGGAATATGTGCTGGTCATCCATGGTGTATTATTACATTGTATATCGGATATATTCTATGGAATCGGTGCTGGTCCACCCAATGTATTATTACATTGTGTATCCGATATATTCTATGGAATCTGTGCTGGTCCACCCAATGTATTATTACATTGTATATCGGATATATTCTATGAAATCTGTGCTGGTCCACCCTGGTGTATTACTACATTGTGTATCAGATATATTCTATGGAATCTGTGTTGGTCCACCCAATGTATTATTACTATGGAATCTGTGTTGGTCCACCCAATGTATTATTACATTGTGTATCAGATATATTCTATGGAATCTGTGCTGGTCCACCCAATGTATTATTACATTGGGTATCCGATATATTCTATGGAATTTGTGCTGGTCCACCCTGGTGTATTATTACATTGTATATCGGATATATTCTATTGAATCTGTACTGGTCCACCCTGGTGTATTATTACATTGTGTATCAGATATATTCTATGGAATCTGTGCTGGTCCACCCAATGTATTATTACATTGTATGTCGGATATATTCTATGGAATCTGTGCTGGTCCACCCTGGAGTATTATTACATTGTATATCGGATATATTCTATGGAATCTGTGCTGGTCCACCCAATGTATAATTACATTGTGTATCGGATATATTCTATGGAATCTGTGCTGGTCCACCCTGGTGTATTATTACATTGTATATCGGATATATTCTATGGAATCTGTGCAGGTCCACCTTGGTGTATTACTACATTGTGTATCGGATATATTCTATGGAATCTGTGCTGGTCCACCCTGGTGTATTATTACATTGTATTATCGGATATATTCATGGAATCTGTGCTGGTCCACCCTGGTGTATTATTACATTGTGTATCAGATATATTCTATGGAATCTGTGCTGGTCCACCCTGGTGTATTATTACATTGTGTATCGGATATATTCTATGAAATAATTGCTGGTCCACCCTGGTGTATTATTACATTGTGTATCGGATATATTCTATGAAATCTGTGCTGGTCCACCCTGGTGTATTATTACATTGTATATCAGATATATTCTATGAAATCTCTGCTCGTCCACCCTGGTGTATTAGTACATTGTGTATCGGATATATTCTATGAAATCTGTGCTGGTCCACCCTGGTGTATTATTACATTGTGTATTGGATATACTCTATGAAATCTGTGCTGGTCCACCCTGGTGTATTATTATTACATTGTGTATCGGATATATTCTATGGAATCTGTACTGGTCCACCCTGGTGTATTATTACATTGTGTATCAGATATATTCTATGGAATCTGTGCTTGTCCACCCAATGTATTTTTACATTGTATATCGGATATATTCTATGTAATCTGTGCTGGTCCACCCAATATATTATTACATTGTGTATCAGATATATTCTATGGAATATGTGCTGGTCCACCCTGGTGTATTATTACATTGTATATCGGATATATTCTATGGAATCTGTGCTGGTCCACCCTGGTGTATTATTACATTGTATATCAAATATATTCTATGGAATCTGTGCAGGTCCACCCTGGTGTATTATTACATTGTATATCGGATATATTCTATGAAATCTCGGCTGGTTCCACCCCGGTACATTGTGTATCGGATATATTCTATGGAATCTCTGCTGGTCCACCCTGGTGTATTATTACATTGTATATCAGATATATTCTATGGAATCTGTGCTGGTCCACCCTGGTGTATTATTACATTGTATATCAGATAATATTCTATGGAATCTGTGCTGGTCCACCATGGTGTATTATTACATTGTGTATCGGATATATTCTATGGAATCTGTGCTGGTCCACCATGGTGTATTATTACATTGTGTATCGGATATATTCTATGGAATCTGTGCTGGTCCACCCTGGTGTATTATTACATTGTAGATCAGATATATTCTATGAAATCTGTGCTGGTCCACCCTGGTGTATTATTACATTGTGTATCGGATATATTCTATGAAATCTGTGCTGGTCCACCCTGTAATGTTATGATGTATGTGGTGTAGGACTTCATAGAATGACAAATGGTATTCTAACTATACACTAGTTTAATACATGTAACATATATGACTGCTTAGGTTGAGTGTTATACTAAGAGTGGTTGCTATACCAAATGGGGCTGTATTTGTATGACAGTAGCAGGGGAACTAACTCTGTACAGCATGTAACAGTGCTGGCTAATTGGAACACAGACTGATGTAATAATATATGGTACATAATACAACATCTTCCTGTTTTTAAAATAAAAAAAACTATGAATTGCCCTTACTGTGAGGATACCTTTAAACAGGGTATAAACATGTAACATCAGTGCAAATCTCACAAGTGTGGGATTGACAGAGTAATCTATGTTTGCTATGTTAATTGTGATTTAATCCGTTTTAATCTCGTGGGTAAAACATGGGTCACATTACATAAATGTGGTTTATTGTTTTATGTCAACTTAACAGTGATACATCTGTTGTAATCAACACTAACTGTGGGGTCCCATATCAGTACTTGTACCCTATCACGAGAAAACGACAATGTGTGTTTCTGTAGTTCTGGATATCCCATTGTCCAGTATTGAGTTTATGTCATTTGATATAATGTATAATGTAGCATAAACTATATTGATTACTGTAATACTAAACACAATAAAATACTATTCTACATTAGTATGCACATTGTATCTGCAGTACGCACATTGTATCTGAATGTAGTCATATCTACACTGATTTAACTTTGCCAGATCATAGAATCAATCCTGGGGCTGTTGGAGGTGGAATGTCAGATTTCGCTGGCGAAGCAGGTTGGATGTCGTGGTTAGGTAAATTATAATCAATGTCACATTGACTGTTATTGGAGCTTTGTGGTTTCGAGTTAACTGATGGTAATTGAAAATACATATTTTGAGAATTCCCATTTGATTTTAAGAGGTGTCGGCGATTTCGCCGGTAAACGGCACCGTTAGACGTGCTAACAATATATGATCTTTGGTCGTGCTTTTTGGTAACAATAGCAGGCTGCCAACGTTTGTTGTCATTTTGAATTCGCACAGTCACCAACATTCAAGGGTACCAACGACTTTGCTGTCTTGTCATGATCTTTCTTACTCTGTGAGCCAGAGTGATTTTCTCAGTACTATGTCATGAGGGGGAATTTGTGATTTTAATTGCTCTGACATTGTTGGAAGATATGACTGGAGACGGCGACCCATTAGCAATTGAGCCGGGGAATAATCCATTTCCGTCAGAGGGGTAGTGTGGTATTCTAGTAACCCACGATATGGATCAGTATGACCTGTGTGCAGTATTTCTAGCATTTTAGGTCTGAGTGATGTTGGGATCACAAGTTTCTGACCTTTTAAGATTAAAGTGTCAGCAATTGTGAGCTCGTCTCTGTAGTTCCAGAAACTGAGAATTTCTGGTGGACATGGTTTTCTCGTGTTAGGCCATCCTTGCATGATAACCTGTTTGAGAATTGTCATGTGTGTTCAGTAGCAGTTGCAATTTCTTGCATTTTGCGATCACTGACGGGTAAACTGGTAACATGTGCATCCATGCCTGTAATTAGGCTGGGGAAAGTGTCAGGTACAGCTTTCGTGATAGTGTATCAGCGACTGGTATGTTTTTACCAGGAACGTGTTTGACCTACAGGTCATATTGTTTCAGCGGTAGTAAAATACGCTGTAACCTTGCAGGTGTCACGAATCGTAGCCGACTATTTTCTTTATCATCCATTAATTGTAACACGGGTCACACAATACTAGTATAGAGCACAATAATCAAATATTCTAGCACAGACGATCGAATAGGTATTGGTGTGTGAAATATCGCTCCCGTGGAATAAACCGCTGGAGAGAATAGCGCTTTATGCGAAACCGTGCACGGACCACCAGTATTGGATTTTGCACTGGTCATATCTGGGTGATATATGTGATACACTGTATATGCAGAGTTGGATGCTAGCCTAATTACCTAATAGGTCAAATCTACTTATGACAAGTATCTCAGATTAATTCATCAGATATCTCATGAGCTAGACTGACTGTTAGAACACTAATGCAAAATTGTAAGCCAAATGTTGGCACATAAGTTTTACATTGACAGGCAGACTACATGAGGATAGTCGTGCACTAGGGTGGGAGTATATATTTGATTTAGCACCATATACTATCAGTCGGACACTCAATTGCCGTATGGCATGTATCCGCTAATTTAGATTATCTCCCTTAATCAAATCTTATTGATTCATTAATTTGTCGTGTTTACGTGTAAATGATAACGATTACAGGACTGGCATGTGGGAGCATTCCGTGAGTATTGTAATGGCATATTATTCTCATGTGTTTTGTTGCATGTCACTCTGACAATTTATTGGATTTGTAAACGAAGTGCGAACTCGATTGAAATGTTCAATAACATTAGCTATGCATTTTATATTACGATTCAGTCCAATATCAGTTCTGCACCCTGTTCAATACATGAGAATATTGCCAATTTTTACATGTCACAATTGTAACGTGAATTTTCTGGACGACTTTCATTACTCTATGGGGGGTGTTATAGTGTACCAATTTGATGGACTGAATGGCAAACAGTATAAACCCTGACTGAACCATGCAGCCGCATTGTCCAATCTGGGACTAGACTGGTTGCAAAGGTTGATGGTTTATCATTCTTTGGAGGTCATGAACTCTGAGAAATCTCCAGTCGGCAGGAACGAGACACCCTTAATGGGCTAAATGTCCTGGTCAAATAGCTTGGGGTCACACACAATGAATGCAGGATCGCTGTTGCAATGGTTAATTGTTGTCTGCAATTGTTATTGTGCAATTCATATAATCATGTAATAACTCTTTTGAGACTGTACATTGATGACTAGTATTTGAGCTACACCGAGTCAAAAGATAATACTATAACATGTAGTTGTTTACAGTCATTTGCATATTACAGTTAGTTCCAAATATGATTCAGAAGGCACTCCGATGTCTAAATTGACTTTGATATTCATATTAAAAGCCAATTTAGACATAGTTCTAATGTCATGTTGTCATTGATATTTGCTGTGTATATGTAGATGAATGGATGAAATGTGCATGTAAAATATCTAAGGTTTGCATTCAATTAGTAATTAATTATAGCAATTTGAACTGTGTTGAACAAACACAGTTCTCGGGAAAAGTCTGATTTTGAGCATTTGAGCCGAGCGGTCATATGTGCTTTCTATAACGTCCGCGTGGCTTAGTACAAAGGGCATTGTTTGGGTTGCCAGGGAGCTCTTGGGAATATTACAGTATATAATCAACATGTGTCTTTGTCTTTTCATCTTTCGATCAAATTGAGCCTAATTCCCCAAGTCTAAAATAAGTAAAAGTAAATTAATAAACAAATAGCATTAAACAACGCTCGTTGTAACAGGGGACACATGCAAACTCCTAACCCAGTCGTCTGTACATTCATTTTATTAAGTCATATACGTTCACAGTGTATTGTAAATATTGTAAATGCTATTGCGACCAGGATAGACCAGATCAGACAGTTCTGCTCTAAATGCACTGATTTATACGTCAGTAAGCTGCAATAAGGACATGATGTGAAGTATGATTTATTTCAATCACTGATGCTTTGGGTCAGCCTGTGGAATCCTACAGTCTGATTAGAGTATACAGTGTTTATTATTAGTAATGTAATACTGCGAGTCTGCACAGGAAAATACTTAGCACAGTAACTGTTGCTCTTTATTAAGTTAGCGCAGTTGGCCACGGGCAGTCTGATCAGGATAAGGCCTGTCGCAATCAAATGTTTGTTTACTAATGGTAAATAACTGTGAATAACGTCTGTATTCACATGTACGGCTGTGAAGAGATATATCGTTGGGTACACTAGATATAGTGGCTGTTCATTGTGTTATATCGCATTTTTCGACTTATGAATTCCATCAGCCCCCTTCTTCCAATTAGTATATTTGCGTACATTGCAATTTATCATGTTTCATCATTGTAATACATGATGATGTTTAGTATTGCCATGTAATCATGATATTGATTTCATGTGCACTACTGTGACTATTATTGAGACAATAACACGTTACATTCTGGGGATCAAGGCATATGCGAAGTTTGCCTGTTTGTTGTTTTTCAACAATAACCATTGAATTTACCCAGTCAGTAGGCTCTGTGACCTTGGTAATAATGGATTGTTCTTGCATACGGTCGAGCTCTTGCTTGAGTCGATCACGTAGTGCGACGGGGACACGTCTCGGTGGATGGACCACTGGCTTGGCGCTAGGATCAATTTGAATGGTGCACTGGCCAGAAAATGTACATATACCTTTGAATACGTCGTTGTACTCAGATAAGACAGTTTTCTTGTCAAGGGGTTTGTCATCCGTATGTGTAGCCTCTACAGAGTATGTCAGTTTGACAAGGTTAAGATCAAGACATGTATTGAGACCCAATATTGGCGATGACTCGGTGTGAATTACATGGAAATCAATTGTTATGTCATTGTTATCACGTCTGCATGACAAATTACAAAATCCGATGCTTTGAAGTAGGCCACCATTGTAAGCGAAGAGTGGACCTGGTGGTTTCTGTAAAACATGTTTGATGCCTAATTTATGGTAGAGTTGTACCGCTTTGAGCTGGCGCGTTATTATTGTAAATATTATTGTAAACACGTGCTATTTTTAAATAGTTTACGTCATATGTTGTAGACATGGTATTTGTATACCAGCGCAAACGCATTAACATTCGATAGAATTGCTAATAATAGTAACATCGTTTAGTGCTCTAGTGGGTAGATCTGCTGTTTGGTGATCGGACAGTCGTGAGTTTGAATCCTACCAAAGGAATACATTTTTCTCTCGCTTTTACTATTTTGGCGCCAGAGGTAAAGCACACATCCCGAAACAGTCGTGCATTTACTTTTACAAAACATTATAAAACACTTCACTTTGAACCTAATCATTGTGAAATGCATTCTGCACATTCGTGTGTTATTGTGAAAGTCCAGCTCGACTCACTACAAATGCAAATATGTTACGGAGAACACCATGTCGAAAATAAACCTCTCACTTCAGATAATAAACTAATAAATAAATAAATGTGGTTCATAATTACCATGTCAATTGTTGCTACATGTAATAAAGATTCATTAAAAAGAAAAAGAAAACATAAAAACAATATAAAAAAAAAAAAAATATATATATAATGGCCAAAGTGAGGATCGAACGCATGCAGTGCAAAATTAAAATCAAGTGCCACCGTTGGCTGCCAGTTTACCCACTGCTCCAGTATGAGAAACTGTTTTGTCAATCGCAATATATCGATCATGACTATAGCGACGCGCCATAATAAACAGGGAAATACCTACAGGAATTCCATGTTTGTTTATACACCAATGTTTATATAAACAAAGCATGTAAACAACGCCATGTCAGGCTGGTATACTTATATATCCGTTCAGGCAAAAGGTTTACTTGTGAACCTGTGTCAATTTTGAATGTGACATTAGATAATTTAGGGCCTACCTCGAGATCCACGTATGCTTGACCATTTCTTACTGATTTCGCATCAACACTATCAACAAAGAAATCTGATATTCCATCTTCAGAATCACTATTTGGTGCACAATTGACAACATTGACGGATTTCCTAGATTTATCATGCTTCTTTTTACAGCACATAGAAACAAAATGATTCCATTTGTGACAGTAATCACACTGTTTGCCCTTGGCTCTGCACGTTTCCGCTTTAGAGTGTTTGTATCCGCAATTCCCGCACGATGATGTCGTCGGATTGTTCCCGCACGATGATGTCGTCGGTCTGTTACAGTGGTACTCCGGTTTCCTCGTCGTTCTCGGGTTGTTAGACGGGTGCAGACTGGGGTTATGCGATGGGTAACGGCTGGCCTCCCTCGGCTGAGGTTGTTGTTTGTGGCATACGGCATGAACTTCCGGACCGCTCATGCTCTGGAGTTGCTCCTGAGAGTATTGGTAACTCTGGGCAATTTGGACTGCCTTGTCCAATGTTAGGTCTGTACCCTCGTTGACGAGTCTTTCACAAACTTTTGACGAGTTCGTCGCAAACACAATCCTGTCACGGATCATGTCGTCTGGGTCTGCAAATTCGCATTCTCTCGCTGCGAGTTTCAAGCGAGTCAGAAAGTTCTCCACGGTATCGGATCCCTGTACTTCATTATAAAATTTGTATCGTCCAAACACCAGGTTCATCTTGGGACGAACATGAGCTTTGTAATTGTCACAGATGACGCTTAATTTCTTGGCGTCATCCGCATCCAGGTTCCACGTTTTCCGGATGTCCCTGCCTCGATTGCCAATCCATAAAAGTAGATGAGTAACTTTTTCTTCATCCGACTTTCCCTTTAATGGGCCCTGGAATATGAGCTGAAGGTGGTCCTTCTCCCACGCTTCCGGCAGGTTGGGTGAATCCCAGTCCATTTTCGGAGTTGGAACGCCAGATAATTCCATTGTTGTTCACTTGTGTATTGTTCCGTTATTTAGTTTAATCCAAGTCGATTAATTATTTTTTACATAAATAATGCTTGGTAACTTTTAACTTTTACTTCTGACGCCATGTAATGTTATGATGTATGTGGTGTAGGACTTCATAGAATGACAAATGGTATTCTAACTATACACTAGTTTAATACATGTAATGACTGTTTAGGTTGAGTGTTTTACTAAGAGTGGTTGCTATACCAAATGGGGCTGTATTTATATGACAGTAGCAGGGGAACTAACTCTGTATAGCATGTAACAATGCTGGCTAACAGACTGATGTAATAATATATGATACATAATACAACACATTTGTATTGGTACATTGTATATCAGATATATTACAGTGTGTATCGGATATATTCTATGAAATATCTGCTGGTCCACCCTGGTGTATTATTACATTGAGTATCGGATATATTCTATGAAATCTGTGCTGGTCCACCCCGGTGTATTATCACATTGTATATCGGATATATTCTATGAAATATCTGCTGGTCCACCCTGGTGTATTATTACATTGTATATCAGATATATTCAATGGAATCTGTGCTGGTCCACCCCGGTGTATTATCACATTGTATATCGGATATATTCTATGTAATCTCTGCTGGTCCACCCTGGTGTATTATTACATTGTGTATCGGATATATTCTATGGAATCTGTGCTGGTCCACCCCGGTGTATTATCACATTGTATATCGGATATATTCTATGAAATATCTGCTGGTCCACCCTGGTGTATTATTACATTGTGTATCGGATATATTCTATGGAATCTTTGCTGGTCCACCCCGGTGTATTATTACATTGTATATCAAATATATTCTATGGAATCTCTGCTGGTCCACCCCGGTGTATTATTACATTGTATATCAAATATATTCTATGGAATCTCTGCTGGTCCACCCTGGTGTATTAGTACATTGTGTATCGGATATATTCTATGAAATCTGTGCTGGTCCACCCTGGTGTATTATTACATTGAGTATCGGATATATTCTATGAAATATCTGCTGGTCCACCCTGGTGTATTATTACATTGAATATCGGATATATTCTATGAAATCTCTGCTGGTCAACCCTGGTGTATTATTACATTGTATATCGGATATATTCTATGGAATCTCTGCTGGTCCACCCTGGTGTATTACTACATTGTATATCAGATATATTCTATGGAATCTGTGCTGTATTATTACATTGTATATCAGATATATTCTATGGAATCTCTGCTGGTCCACCCTGGTGTATTATTACATTGTATATCAGATATATTCTATGGAATCTGTGCTGGTCCACCCTGGTGTATTATTACATTGTATATCAGATATATTCTATGAAATCGGATATATTCTATGGAATCTCTGCTGGTCCACCCTGGTGTATTATTACATTGTATATCGGATATATTCTATGGAATCTCTGCTGGTCCACCCTGGTGTATTATTACATTGTATATCAGATATATTCTATGGAATCTCTGCTGGTCCACCTTGGTGTATTATTACATTGTATATCAGATATATTCTATATATACAATGTATTGTAACACGTTTTGGCGCCATCTTGGACACCATATTATTTAAAATATTGATTTACTGAAACTTTAATAATAATAACTAGTTCCTAGATAATAAACTAGAAATGTGGCCTGTCGGCACACGAATGCCCCCGCTGGCAGCCAAAGAAAACGAGGTATATTTGATTATAAGCCATTTACTCGAGCGTTAAGGTTTCGAATGCACCAAGTCTGTGACCGTGACCCTGGATTTAGCGGGGGCGGGACGAATGTGGATTTGTCACAGGGTGGTAGAGGACCATTGGAGCAATGTGTGTGTGAAATATGAAGCAGATCCTAGCAAGGAAAATTATAAGCCATTTACCCAAGCGTTAAGGTTTCGGGACGGAAGTACGTACGGACGCCGGTATAATGCCCCCCTCACCATTCAGTGGTGGGGGCATAAAAATCAATTTAAACAAGAAAATGTGGCCTGTTGGCACACAAATGCCCCCAGTGACAGATTGGAGAAGCTGAGGCAAACTTAATTAACCAAAATTATTCATAAAGCCCAGTGGTGAAAGTCAAATGGTGAAGGTCATATTAAACGTACAGTACACTCAGAGTGCTTTGACCCTTTTCCCACTCGACCCCGTGATCGGATGGAGAGTGGGCATAAACATTCCTCCCACCGTGTGGTGGAAATCCCACCCGTCACGGTGGAGAGGCAAAAATCACCACCGTGGGAATATTTTAAAGACCGAATCTGCTGCACACCGCGTTCCCCCGTGACCCACCGTATTAGCCCACGGCGCATCACCGTGCCAGCGTACAGGTAATGTGGTCAGAGAGGAGTGCATATATGGCTGACAAAACTTTGAAAATCGTCTCATATGCACAGTACTGTCAAAACATGTTTTGTTGAGAATACGTTACATTTTCGTTTCAGCTCTCGCGATCACGCTTCCCGTTTTCGCGATCTCGATATACGCGCAAGATCGTGAAAGGAGACGATTCTCATATGCACAGTACTGTCAAAACATGTTTTGTTGTGAATATGTTAAATTTTTGTTCCGCGATCCATCACGTTTCGCGTTTTCGCTATCTCGGCCTATGCGCAAGATCGCGAAAACGCGAAACATGTTTTGTTGAGAATACGTTCCATTTTCGTTTCGCGAAATTGTAACATATGTACAAATCGTCTTAGGAGACGATTCTCATGTGCTGCCAAAATATGTTTTTATTAAGAAATGGAACAAATGTGGACAAACATCAATATTTCTGACAATAAAAACATGGTTTGACAAAACATGAGACGATTCTGATGTGTTGCCAGAACATATTTATTGAGTAAATAAAGATTCCGTTACCTTTTTTTGAGATTCTACACCTTCTCTCCGACCAAAAAAATGGAAGAAATATTTTTATCGAACGCGGTGAAAACCGCTATGCTATAAGAGAGATAAGTTCCATTCCATTAATAAATATGTGTAGAGTAATTGATCGTAAATGTGCTGCTCTTGTATCGGCGTGTTTCAAAGATCCGTTCGACACAACTTAACATAGGCGGCGGAAGCCGAACATTATTGGGGGGGGTGGGGGGGGGGGGGGGGGGGGGGGGGCCCAATGTTGAGGGCCCGATAGCGCTAGGGGGGTTCCCGGGGGTATGCCCCCCAGTAAATTTTTGAAATCCAACCCCAGTGGTGTGAAACGCCATTTCCTGCATTCTCAGCAAAGTTCCCAGTACTCATGATTACACAAATATATTTGAATAAAAAATCCAAAATTTACAGAATTATTGGGGGGGGGGCCCAGGGGCCCAATGGGTCCGGGGCATGGTCCCCCACCGGTCCCCAACCATCACCCCCCACCCCCCCCCCCCCCCCGCGATTCTCATATGCTGCCAAAATATGTTTATTAGAAAAAATAATTTATTTTTTTTGGACAAAACATGAGAATTGCCTCCTAAAACACGAGAATTATAATGGTGTTCTGTTAGTGTCGTGTAACTCGCATTTACTCGATCTCGACCTCTACACGAGATCGCGAAAACCCTTTCATATGTATCTGACATATTCCCCAATGTCCACATTTCTTCTATTTCTTAATTAAAATAATGTTTTACAGCACATGATTATCGTTTCCTAAGGCGATTATGATACTACAGTGTCCTGTTAGGGCCAGTTACATTCTCGGGTTTTCGCGATGTCGATCCATGCGCCAGATCGCGAAAACGCAAAGTGAGATCGCGAGGTGAAAATGGGACATTATATTATATTCAGTCGTGCATTTTCGCGCTCTCGCGTTGGAATTGCGTTTTACTTGCATGCATGCGCAAAGCGAAATTTCAAGACGTATCTGTTTTACACACCATGAGCAAACCCTGTATTTACAAAAGCTTCAACGGAAGGCGATTTCGCGATGCCAAAGCGCGAGATGATTCTCATGTGTTTAGGAGACGATTCTTGTTAAGAAATATGTTTGTTTGAAAGGAAAAATGTATATATTTATAAAAAAAAATGAATAAAAAAACACGAACGTAAGTCAGAATAAGTGTAAATGTTTGGGTACTACGCTATGACTGTACAGGTAAGCCAGCCTGGCATCCCGGTGGAATGCGGGGTCGTATCACGGGGGAACACCGTGGCCATTTTATGGCTATTGGAAGTTCGTCCAGCTTGGTCTCCGTCCGCGGTGGTAATACAGGTAAAATTTATGGTCACTGTGGGAGACACATAACTCCCACCGTGATTTTCCCACTCTGAGAAAATTCCTCCCACCGTGAGAGTGGAAAAGGGACAAAGCACTCTGAGTGTACTGTACATGCCCACGCAGTAAGTTATAATATAGTGATACAGGTACTTTTGTATATTCTGTACGTATGACATTTTCTTGCAAAAATAAACATTCATTCACGATTACCCAACGTAATTGGCATTATTATACATTTTATTTTAGACGAACATTTTCACACTGATATCAGGGGCGATAAGCGTGTTTCCTTAAAATGTTAACGGACATTACTATTTATTCTCTGTATTTATTTTTTGATGTGCAATGATCATACTTTATTATCTATCTAAAATATTATTTTTTCAGGTGACGCATTTCATAAGTATAAATAAGAAAAAAAAATAGCATGCCTCATTTGCATATGAAAATAGCCCGATACCAACGCGCGTCACTATCAGCAGTCAGGGGTGTAACTGATTTCAATTATGTTCGGGATAACGTGATAGCGATATGTTTGCAGGTCATGCATAATTATCTCCCTTTGCGAATAACATGTGTCAGTTATGTTGGCTGAATAGAATTTTACGCTGAAAACAGGTTTTCAAGTTAGATTCTACTCATCATTCGCATTGATTCGTGCTATAGACCAGTGTGTGTATTCCATTAGTAAGTAATGTAACTATGTATTGACATTAACTGGCACGAGTGGCACGGAAATTGCCAAGTTTATGCATATTTCGCGCACTTTTTTGTATAATAAAGGCTATATTTACAGGTGGTTTGTGAAGCTCTGAAAGTTTTCCCCCCCCCCGAGTGATTGTATAGTTTTCTAGTATATATCAACGCCTTGCAAACACGTGTAAACAGGTTTCTTCGTTGCGCATCGTAGATTAGCGTTGCGCAGCCTTCAAAGATTACAGGTAATTCCCGGGATAACGTGCTTCAGTTATTATTTTTGGCGCCATGTTTTATCTACGCTTGCTGCAAGACAACTCTGTAGGGCTTGTCCCGATAAGACGGTTAGTCATTGCTTGCCTGCTCTTTGATCGTGGGTTGTGAATATGGTGATTGTAAGTCTGATTATGGTCATATGGTGATAAGATAAGTTTTGCCACCAGTTTACATGTCTACACTGCATTATAATATAGATATATAACTATAAGTGTGTGTAGCGTAGTCTGTTGGCGTTATACAATGACGCCGGTGTAAGCAGCATTAGCCAATCATCATGATCATGACAATGCTATACGATACGTGTATTCGTATTTTGCGTACTCGTATTCCCGTAATAGACATGTAATATCAAGGCATGGTTGGTGTTTCACTGATAATAAACATGGTAGGTTCTGGTCAGACTGCGCATATACGTCATGTGTATAGTCGCATGGGCAGCTTTCAAACCAGTTTCTGCGCAGTGTGATCAGGATCTACACAGCCGTCTGATTTATCTAACACGCAAGAGAATCAAAATCTGCAAACTGTTCCAACTGCAATATTGTCCATGTTCTTATCCGTATACCCCGTATGTGACCCGATCTGATAAAACCGGGCTGGCTAATTGGCTGATCGAATTGCGAACATTCAAGCTGGTGATGTGTATAGATAGACTGGCCGGTGGTACTGTCTGGTCTCGGTCTACACATGAATAACCCCATTTTGTCGGATCGTGGTAGGCACCATGCTATAAACACGGTGATAAAGCTAGTTTGACATTTTAATCGTTCCCCAGGGTTACGAAGGCTGGAGGCGGGATAGGACAACTCTCGTAGTTTACAGACTCCCTACACCAGTATAGTCTCGCCTTCCATGTTCAGTAGTGATACATGTACATATACAAGTTGTAGTAGTAGTATCTTATGTGGCTCTACTGGCAAAATGGATCTTACAATAAACAGATCTTTTCAATAAATAAGTTGTGTAAATCATGTGCATTCTACATATTTCTACGCTAGATCACTGGTCAATAACACATTATAAATCGATAGTATCTGTATTCGTGTGGCATGTATCTCAAATGCAAATTGCAAATGAATGGCGTAGATCCCGTTGAGCCGGCTCATTGGCCGGCTCATCGGGATCTACAGTTTGGATAAAGGTACGTCTGCCATCCGCAATCCAAAATAAAACAATCAGCATTATGATTCTTCTAGAGCTGTCGTTTCGCAATGTTTCTGTCTTGAAAAAACATGCGAATCGTCTCAGATATGAGAATAGTCTCGGGTTTTCGCCATCTCGCCTTCCGCTTTTGGAAATATAGTTTGCTGTAACCCGAACTATAAACCGCAGGTAGCGCAGGGCGACATACCTTGTGTTATAGACAGTTTTTATTTGTTTATTGGTGTTTAACGGCCTATCAACAGCTAAGGTCATGTAAGGCCGGGCAAACAGGTTCGATCCCGTTTTAACCTGCTGCATTGGGGGGAAAATCCCAAAATCAGAACGGAATATTTACATCGAGATACAACATATTCAGCCCTGAAATTAGAATAACCTGACCTGGTGCCAGGTCCATATTGCATCAAAGTCACTTGGCCCCTTCCCCTATTTAAAAGTAATACCGGTAGAATTACTCTTATAAGGGGTATAACCGGATTCAACTGTCACATACAAAATGCCAAAGACGTATGTGAGGGCCAAACCAGGTCTCCAGTCGGGATTCCGGTAAGGATGAACCCCGATCGTTAAATTACCCATCGCATGCTCCCACCTGCCACCCACCTTGTGTTACAGACCGAAAAGTCGGGTTAGTTTTGCTCATGCGTGTTGATGCAGATCGTGAAGCAAAAACGCGCTATCTTCCACCTGTGGGCGAGGTTGCGAAAATGCAAGATTGAATATGATAGAATCGCTCGTTTTCGTCTCGCAATCTCGTGATCATACTTCGCAATCTCGTGATCAACCTACATGTATGCTCGATATCGCGAGATCACGAGATTGTAAAATGTCCCTAACAGGACACGTAAAAATAGTCTTAGGAGACAATTCTCATGTGCTCCTGAAACATGCTTTTATTAAGAAGTAGAACAAGTGTGGACAAACACCAATAATTCTTGACAAAAAGCAAAGATAATCATCGTCTTAGGAGAATATTATTATGTGCTACCAATACATGTTTATTGTGTGGGGGAGGGAACATATTTTGATATATCTTATTGGTTACTGCATCGCATCGCCGGTTTTTGCCTTACCTTTTTTCGGGGTTTCTGAACCTCCTGCTTTTAAATTTCGATGTCATAAAGTTATGGAATAATTATGTGCGAAAGATTATTCCAGAGCCAAATCTTACTAAATAAAGTTCTATTTTATTCCATGCGTGATAGTGTCACGAAATGGATACATATGTGTTGAGTAATTGATCGTAAATGTGTGTCTCTGTTGACATCGCGTCGGCGTGTATCAAAGGTCAGATCGGCACGACCTTGTAACCTTTGATGTCTCGCCCTCCAAACGTCACAATCAGCAATGATTACAACCGCACGTGCATATTATGTACGACGTGATCGGGTAAGTAATAAAAAACCGCGAGATTCAGCAAGAGGACACATAAAAATATTCTTATGAGACGATTATCATATGCTGCCATAACATAGTTATTAGACAAAGATAATATTTTGATAAAATATGAGAGGCGCGGGGGTGGGGTGGGAGGGGCGTAGCCCTAATCGTACCGGCTCCTTCGGGCCGACAATTACGTCCGGACCGATTGGCATTCTGAAATTTGAGAAGCCCTGCTATTGATACGCGTATAAACTTCTGAGAAAAATGCACCCCTCCCCCCCCCCCCACCCCGCACGGTGGCAGAATGGAGAAACTCCTGCAAACTGCTTAACCGGACGCACGGATGGACACACAGTCCAAACAATATAATACCTCCCGGTACATGTATAACGAGACCGGGGAGGGCGGGGGCGTAAAACAAACGATTCTGTATTCGTTTTTGTATTCAAATATAGCAATTACTGTCACAAATCCAGTATTTGCACTAAGGGGCGCACTTATATTGCACTTATATTGCGCCTGAAAAAAAAAATAATCCAATACTCACAAATCTAAGAGTTCTTCGAAGTTTACCGGCCGCCCCATTGTGTCAGTAATCTGGTAATAAAACCTACGTCATTTTATCTAAAAAAAAATTGTCCCACACTTTTAGCACTGGTCTGCATCACAGGTTCTTGAATAACGGTTCATATATCGGTGTGTTATGTGTTGTATCCAAGGGACCATACATAAATTCGTAATTAGTCCCAGGTGTAGCCGATATTAAAATATAATTGATTTCTTTAAATTACGCCCGCAAGTTGACAGATATTTCAGAGCAGACGTCATCATATTTTGCAGTTATTTATTTCCAAAATCAGTCATATATTATGTAAATGACGTTGAAAGTTGACAATAAATTCAGACCAGATCAGTACGTTAAAGCGCTATCGACGACAAATGACGATCCAACGAGAGAGTAATACCGTTTATGCATATCCAATGTTAAATATAAATCTTTATTTTTTTTATGATTTTCGTAGTTTTAACGGAGAAATTCAAACCGTTTCCAATTATTGTTGGGGTACATATTATCATAATTAGCACACCGTCTCACTAAGCGGGGACTAATCAGGGAATGGGATCACGTGGTCTATTGTTTACACTGGATTAATGGCAGCTTCCATGAGGTCTCGGGTAAATCTTATTTTTAATCAATACGACTGTGGTTTCTTCCTTTTAATGACGACCATGTTCCAACCGTTATCACTTATTTAGTAGCATTACTTATGTAGTTAGTCTGAACATTCTGCAGAGAAATTTGAATTGGACGGAATCGAACGTTGTTTAAACTTGGTCCGGTTCATATGCACAAGTCAAAATATGAACTGAAAATGGCGCTTTAATTGTGTGACAGAAATCCGTAGGCGGACGAATAAAAAAAATGTTCTGCTATAAATATCACATATAGCGAAACAGCAATAGCATCTATTGTTTTAATAATATGCATACATATTGTAATTTATGATTAATAGCGATATACTTATGAATAATATACTATAACATTGTTTATACTCCAGCACTATGTTTTAAGGCTGTGTGATTTGCCTCAAAATAAGCTGGATCAGTTAATACTTATATTCATGCACTTCATGAGAACATCAACACATTTAAAATATACAAATATTATTTAAAGGAGTACCGATATGATATATTTTAATAATACAAATATTGAAATTACATACTACAATTGCTTACAACATAATTTTTGATCGAAAATAGTCACTGAATCGTAATCTATTTGACCACATTACCTATTACGCAGGTACCCCACTAGACCCCCTCTTTACGTTGGTCAGTGGGGGTGTTCTGGGGTGTGATCGCTAATACAATGTTTGCGTAATGCTATTGAGAAACTCCAGCGAACATTACTAATGTGCTGGACACACGGATGGACAGATGGACTCACGGACACACAGTCGAAACACTATATGCCTCAGGCTCTACCGAGAACGGGGGGATAAAATGTTGTGAAGAAAATGTAACTTTTACTTATTTTGTCAGTCATCTTGGCAGCCATCTTGGATATTTGAAAAGATAAGCTACTCATACGTAATGGAACAGTTAAAATGTGCTTTGGTCAGTGATATGCTACCGTATTACGTGCGAATGTAATCATTGTAGTCAACTGTACATGTATGTGTTTAATCAATTTAAGACAGCCATCTTAGATGCCATCTTCTGGATTAAGCTCAAATGGGGTTCATGGGGAGTTTTGATATGTTTCTCCAAATGCTATTCTGGACCTATACTGAAAAATTCAGCATTGGCTTATTTTTTTCCAATCTTTGGTGATTTTATGTCTACCGGTAATAATCTTTGCCTAATAATAGAGAAGCACTTACAAAAAGTCTACGCAAAAACTAACTTCTCCATCTCTTTCACCATTAAAGTAATTGTGTCTCAGATGGTACCTCCAAAGAAGCATTTCACAAAAACAATCAAGATATATCAATGGATATTTTATGAATACAGCACCAACTTGTTATTAGTCATAAAGATGTGTTTGTCGGCTAATTATCGCATTTGAATATTAAGTCGAGGAAATTTCATGCTCAATTTAACTTGGCAGTATCTGGAAAAACCCATTAGTAGTGACACACTTCTTTCTCTGATCTACCTAAAAACCCACGAGCAGTGGCGTAATTCCTCATGTTACCGCTTTGCTGCAGATAAGACAAAAATATAAATTCATTTGAAATGCTTCAAAAGCTTTATTACAAGATATGGTCAGCATTGCACATTTCTATTTAATCGCCATATTAACACACGATTTACGTGCATGGTCATAAAAAATAACCAAATTTAAATATGCGAGAACTGAATGCTATCGGTGACGTAGTGTCTAGTCAAAGCAGGGCATGTGAGCGCATCAGTGGGAAATATGAATTCTATTTTTATCAAATCTAGCGTTACTAACACTAGTTATTTTTTTGATAATAGAATTTTAAAAAAATGATATTTTATTTTACTTTCTCAGATCACTTACAGGGGTAAATAAAATATATTCAGGTAACCACTACACTACACTATCTTCAGTTAAATGCTTTTTTCCTAACTCAATACCCCACTTTCCAACCTCATCTGAGACACAGTACCTTTAAAGCATACATTCCATTGGCTATATCAGATAAAATAACAGTTAGAGGATTAGCATGAGCAATGATTTAATGTGATATTTATTAAGCAAGTTCACTGATTTCATAAGAAACAAGGCAAAGACCAGTTTCTCTTGAAATCAGTCAAGAAATACCATATTAAAATGACAAAAATGTTAAGATTCTGTTTGTTGCATAAGCACAGCATCAAACTAGATTGGTCAGTAAGCGAGGCTTACGGAATACCCCCCGCGTGGGCCCAGGTACCCTTAAAATATGTAAAAATTTCCAAGTGTGTGGGCTTGTGACCTTGACTCTGGGATTAGCGCGAGCGGATGGACGTGAATTTGTCACAGGGTGGTAGAGGTCCATTGGAGCAATGAGTGTGTGAAATGTGAAGCAGATCCGAGCAAGGAAATAGAAGTTATAACCGTATAACCTCAAATTAACGCCCCCGGAGGCGTTACATTTTACAAAAGGGGGGGGGGGGGGGGGGTGCGTTTATTAGCCAGTAAAAAAATTAAAACAACAAGAGGGCCATGATGGCCCTAATTCGCTCACCTGACTCCATGAACACCAGAGGAGAATGTGACATTGAGTTCATGTGTTTTAAAAAAATTGTGCTACTTTTAGATGGCGGTCATCTTGGATTAAGCGATGACTCTCATTTTACAAAATCTGAAAATGCTTCACCCAGCATCGGCCATGTGGTTCCTGAGAAAAAGACGTTACAAATCTTGAATAAATGGACCTTTTGGTGGCCATCATGGATGACATAATCATCCGATTCCGACAAATATTGCACCAGAGTGATCGCCTCATTGATACCTTCAATTTGATATATGACATGACCATATTCAGTCAAAAATAAAATTTGACCCCAATTTGACCCCACGGGCCACGCCCATTTTTTACCCGGGGTCACCATTTTAACAACTTTGAAAGAGCAATGTACATCGATCATTCCTACCAAGTTTCGTCGAAATCTGGCTAGCGGTTCATGAGAAGAAGATTTTTTAAGAATTTATGCTATTTTTAGACGGCGGCCATCTTGGATTAGCGATGACCTCCATTTTAACAAATCTGAAAAGGCTTCACCCATGGACCATAACTTTTAAGTTTGGCTACCATGGGCCAAGCGGTTCATGTGAAGAAGAATTTTGAAATCTCTAATAAAAGAACGACCTTTTGACCTTTCGGCGGCCATCTTGGATGACATAACAATCCGATTTGGACAAAAAATGTACCAGAGTGATCGCCTCATTGATACCTTCGATTTGATATAGATGACCATATTCGGTCAAAAATAAAATTTGACCCCGGGCCGCCCAGGTTTTTGACCCCGGGGTCACCATTTTAACAACTTTGAAAGAGCATTGTACATCGATCATTCCTACCAAGTTTCGTCGAAATCCGGTTAGCGGTTCATGAGAAGAAGATTTTTTAAGAATTTATGCTATTTTTAGACGGCAGCCATCTTGGATTAGCGATGACCTCCATTTTAACAAATCTGAAAAGGCTTCACACATGGACCATAACTTTTAAGTTTGGCTACCATGGGCCAAGCGGTTCATGTGAAGAAGAATTTTGAAATCTCTAATAAAAGAACGACCTTTTGACCTTTCGGCGGCCATCTTGGATGACATAACAATCCGATTTCGACAGAAAATGCACCAGAGTGATCGCCTCATTGATACCTTCAATTTTATATATGACATGACCATATTCGGTCAAAAATAAAATTTGACCCCAATTTGACCCCACGGGCCACGCCCATTTTTGACCCCAGGGTCACCATTTTAACAACTTTGAAAAAGCAATGTACATCGATCATTCCTACCAAGTTTTGTCGAAATGCGGTTGGCGGTTCTTCAGAAGAAGATTTTTTAAGAATTTGTGCTATTTTCAGACGGCGGCCATCTTGGATTACGTAATGACGTCATTTTAACAATTTTGTAATCCCCCTACCTAAGGACCATGACCATGAAGTTTGGTGACTATAGACCCAATGGTTACCGAGGAGAAGACGACGACGGACGACGGACGACGGACACATTGCGGTAACAATAGCTCACATGAGCTTCGCTCAGGTGAGCTAATAAAAAAAAATTACCAAGGACCGCCAATTTCAAACCCAAATAAGGATTTAAGGATTATTTGTGTTTGAAATTGGCGGTCATTGGTAAATTTATTTATTTTTTTTATTTGGGGGGGGGGGGGGGGGGGGGGAGGGGGGGTTTATTAGGAGGGGGGCGTTAATTCGAGGTTATACGGTATGTATGTGACGTTGACCTCGAGATCAGCGGGGATTTGTCACAGCATATGAAATATTAAGAATTTTCAATGAAAGAAATAGAAGTTATAACATATTTCTCTGATGTTAAGTTTTGTAAAGAGGCTAAGTATTTGACCTTGACATTGGGATCAGCGGATGGATTTCAAGGTCATGGATTTGGCACAGCATGGTATTAGAGCCTTACAGGAATGCATGTGTGAAATATTAAGAATTTTAGATGAAGGAAATAGAAGTTTGAACAATATTTCTCTGATGTTAAGTTTTGTAAAGAGACTAAGTATTTGACCTTGACCTTGGGATCAGCGGGGGTTGGACGGTCGTGGATTTGGCACAGCATGGTAGTAGAGCCTTACAGGAATGCATGTGTGAAATATTAAGCATTTTAGATGAAGGAAATAGAAGTTATATTTGACCTTGATCTTGGTATCAGCGGGGGTTGGATGGTCGTGGATTTGGCACAGCATGGTATTAGAGCCTTACAGGAATGCATGTGTGAAATATACCAAGTTATAACAATATTTCTCTGATGTTAAGTTTACGGACTACGGACGGACGGATGGACGGACGGACGGACAACCTGACTCCAGTATACCCCCCACAACTCATTGCGGGGGGTATAACTAGAGAAAGTGAACAGGGGCTCACGTATACCCCCGGCCGCCGCGTGGACCGATAAATAAAAACTTTAACACAAATATTTAATGCAAATCTCTAAATAATTTGACCTTGATCTTGGACATGAAGGCTGCACGGGTATGGTATGGAATGAAAATATAGATGATGATAAGGAAGTATATGAAGTTTGAAGTCAATAAGACTTATAGTTGCAGAGATAATGCGTATCCAAAAACTTTAACGTGGACGGACGGAATTACGAAAACTATATACCCCTCGACATACTTCGTATGCCGAGGGTATAATTAAAGATGTACCATTACCAAACAGATTTCTGTCGCGGTCTCATTTTGTATAATTATTACACTAGTGTATTATGATTATTAATGACCTGTGTTATTACACAGTGAAAGCCCTCTTTATACAATGAAATAATATACCCCATTTATTTGGAAAATATTTTGACATCGCCACAACGTTTTGGTCACACGGGTCTCTATATTGACATTCGTCATTGTTAATATAAATGTTACAACAGCAGCGTGTTAGCGCGTTATAGTTTATGAATCATACTTGTCCACAATTTATCGGTGTGACAAGAGAATATTTCACAACAGACATGTAGATGGACACAATTCATGGATATCATGAGTGACAATACAAACCAAGCTAATGAAGGAATGGAAATAGAGTAATGAGGTGACCAAATGAGTGGTAATAAAAGAAACATATTTAGAAACAATAATTGTTAAGCCATTAAGCACTTGAAAGAAATGTATATGGGATAATAATCACTAAGCTACATGGATTAATGAGAAACTTGGACATAACAATGTGCTGATAAAAACAAACTGATAAAAAATGTATTAATACAGTGAAACCTATGAATTGGACACCTCCCAGAGATGTTCCACTGTAAATCAGGAATATGACCATTTTGAGACATAAACATGCATTATCAGCCGAGACAAATGACCAAGAAGCCAATCTAAAATAAGATGACATGTTTTCTTGGTATCCAGTTTAGAGAGGTTCCATTAAGTCCACTACTAAAACAGAGCCATTGCAACGAAGACATCAGCCTGACCTGAACTGCATCTGTATATGTACTGGCAGAACTCACCAGGATTTCAGTCTGTGAACAGTGCAGAGCTAGCCAGTGAAATAACAGGATCATCTGGCACTCTGTTTTCATTCTCAAAATCATCTTTGGCTCTGCTCATGGTCAGGCAAACAAATTTCATGATTTTAAGAATGTTCCAGGAACAGAAATAAGTGCTATTATATAATGGGACAAAACAGTTTGCCAAAAATGGCCAAGAACGATTTACTGGTGATACAGGAAAGAAAGAATACATGTACTACAAGGACAAGTGATTTGTGTTTCAAAAACCGCAAGTAAGTGCCACAGGTGGAAGACTCGGACCTAGGACCAAATACTTGGCTCATTTGGAAAACGTTACCCCACCCACCTATTTCCATACACCACACCTTACAGCCTTTCCAACGAAAGAAACAGCTTCGCAAAAATGCTGTATTTTCAGTCTCGCTCAAACACCACACATTTTGATTTTTCTACTTAGGTCTTCAAATATATTCACTTCAAGAATCAGCTTTTAGCATTTCGTTAGTTACGGGTAAATTAGCTACCACAGACAAGGCGATAATTGTATGTCCGAATAAATGTCACACATTTTTGTGGGCTGTAAGCATAAATTACGAGTTAAATCGGGCCGAAATCCCATTACAGTTTAACATATTGACGTGGATCACTGCAATGAACATCAGTAACTCAAATGTTACAATTTGTGACTAATAGGTATCATCAACGAACCTTGAATTATCTAAAACGTCCTTTTATTTTGGTTTGCGTCCCAACATTTCAACATAGCCTTCCATGAGCTTTCCTTTCGGATTCCTTTGTTATATTCGCAAAATGATCAATAATGACGTCACAGTAAAACCCGAACTGGAGTATCATAAATACCAATCAGGTTGCGATGCGTGCAGCGGGTTGTGTGGGATTGTTTCGGACAGAGAAATTCTTTTGTGACGTTGGTAGCTAAACTGTGTGTAACTAACAATATACTAAACACAGATGTTTAAAGTGAATATATTTGGGGGGGGGGGGGGGGGCTAATGCATTAATCTATTGCCAGAGACGTAGATCAGCAGAAAAAATCAAAACTTGCTGTGTTTGAGCGAGCCCGAAATTAAGCCTGTCTAGGACATTTTTACAAACTCTTGTGAACCTTGGAAAAGGCTAAGGTATAGTGTATGGAAATGGGTGGGTGGGTAACGTTTTCAAAATCAGCCAAGTATTGGCTTCTAGGTCCGAGTCTTCCACTTGTGGTAAGTGCAGTCTGATAGAAATTTACGATTCATACTAGACCTGGAGATAACAATTTTATTTTTTTTCGAAAATGACAAATTTGGGCATTTCATTCGGTTCATTTTGTTTTGCAGTCTTATTTTTCTGAAGTATTACGACTCGCATACTTCTTATAGCGATATGAGAATACACAAACCATCGAAATTAAAGGCAATAATAGAAAATGTTTATCTGGATCATCGGTGCAATATAGGTTCCACAAGCAGCTATACAGTTAGCCACAACAGCAGGACACAAGCACTAACAGTACAAGACGTTACAACCACCACTACATCGACAACCTCGGCTCACGTGCCCCCGATGCTGGTTATACCTTTGTCAGTGTGCATATACACATTATGGCAATGTCGGGCTGACTTTTAGCATAGTTCATTAGATACAGGTAGCAGAGTTTCTTCAATTCCAAATCGTTCGTCTGCATGTTTTTGATCACATCTGGGAACAGGACACTACAATGTTCAAAGTACACAGACTAAAGTTTACTAAAGCTCTACACAAGTGATCGTCACAATAATGCAAGTTTCTGGTATACACATTTTTATAACGCATGTAATTTGTAAACTTGCCATATAATGGTATGGCACGTGATTTTATTTACCGGTATGTATGAAATCTCGAGTATGTAGAGAGGATTAAACCTTTCAACCCATAGGCCATATTTCCAATATGTACAAATACTGTAGATCCAGATCTAACAAGCTGTCTCATCAGGATCTGCAGTGTTTGCCAATATTTTAAGTTGTTTTATACACATCATTTTCTGATGAATGGAATAGTCAAACACTCAAAATAAAAGTTTATGTCAGACTTTTAGTAGTGATGGATGCATCAAGAGTGGCATCCTATTATTCAGAGATCTGCAACACAGTGCACAAAAGAAAGACGAACTGATAGTTTCTAAATTACGAGCAGTTATAACATAACATGTATGCCAGAAGCCCCCAGTGTGGCACGAGTACATGTACATGTAACAGAACAAGACCAACCTTCACAAAAGTATTGACGGCCATTATGGCCATGTCGGGCTGACTTTTCGCATAGTTCATCAAGTAGAGATAGACCAGCTTTTTCAGCTCCAAGTTGTCCGTCTGCATACAGTTAACAACGTCGGGAAACAGGGCACTGAAAATGCAGGCACCATTAATCCACTGAAGTATCGACGCCACAATGAAGATTCGATGTGTCCGCAGAATGGCATAAATTTAACCCATTAGAGACGGTTTACAATGATACTAGTATGAATCTTTTAACAAAAAAAAACATTTTTCTCTATTATTTCATCTCGAAAGTATATATTGTTACCACTCGCTCAAACTGCCTTGATGTGACGGTTCATATGAGAGTAACAACATATACATATATAGTAATTTCCAATAACCTCCGAAGGGAAGCACATTTAATACACATTATTATAAAGTCACTCTTTTTATTAAATTTTCAACCACATGGTCTTTATCAAAATAGTGTGAAAATGTATCGGCAGTCATATGTGACATCCATATTGTAGCAGTGTATGCGGTTTACGTATGCGGTTTACTACGTCACATAGGACTGCTGATACATTTTCACACTATTTTGATAAAGACCATGTGGTCGAAAATTTAACAAGAGGGCCATGATGGCCCTAATTCGCTCACCTGACTCCATGAACACCAGAGGAGAATGTGACATTGAGTTCATATGCATTTTAAAAAAATTGTACTATTTTTAGATGGGGGTCATCTTGGATTAAGCGATGACTCTCATTTTACCAAATCTGAAAATGCTTCACTATCACTGGATTACTATGAAGTTTGGCCAGCATGAGAAAAAGACGTTCAAAATCTCGAATAAATGGACCTTTTGGCGGCCATCATGGATGATATAATCATCCAATTCCGACAAATATTGCACCAGAGCAATCGCCTCATCGATAAATTCAATTTGATATATGACATGAGCATATTCGGTCAAAATACCCCACGGGCCACGCCCATTTTTGACCTCGGGGTCACCATTTTAACACCTTTGAAAGAGCATTCTACATCGATCATTCCTACCAAGTTTCGTCGAAATCCAGCTGGCGGTTCATGAGAAGAAGATTTTTTAAGAATTTTTGCTATTTTTAGATGGCGGCCATCTTGGATTAGAGACGACCTCCATTTTAACAAATATGAAAAGGCTTCACCCATGGACCATAACTGCGAAGTTTGGCCACCATGGGCCAAGCGGTTTGTGTGAAGAAGAATTTTGAAATCTCTAATAAAAGAACGACCTTTTGACCTTTCGGCAGCCACCTTGGATAACATGATGACATGACCATCCAATTTCGATAAAAAGTGTACCAGAGTGATCGCTTCTTTGATACTTTCGATTTGATACAGACATGACCATATTCGGTCAAAAATAAAATTTGAACCCAATTTGACCCCACGGGCCACGCCCATTTTTGACCTGGGGGTCCCCATTTTAACAACTTTGAAAGAGCATTGTACATCGATCATTCCTACCAAGTTTCGTCGAAATCCAGCTAGTGGTTCATGAGAAGATTTTTTAAGAATTTATGCTATTTTTAGATGGCGGCCATCTTGGATTAGCGATGACCTCCATTTTAACAAATCTGAAAAGGCTTCACTCATGGACCATAACTTTTAAGTTTGGCTACCATGGGCCAAGCAGTTCATGTGAAGAAGAATTTTGAAATTTCTGATAAAAGAACGACCTTTTGACCTTTTGGCGGCCATCTTGGATGACATAGCCATCCAATTTCGACAATAAATGCACCAGAGTGATCGCCTCGTTGATATCTTCGATTTAATTTATAACAAGACCATATTCGGTCAAAAATAAAATTTGACCCCAATTTGACCCCACGGGCCACGCCCATTTTTGACCCCGGGGTCACCATTTTAACAACTTTGAAAGAGCATTGTACATCGATTATTACTAGCAAGTTTCGTAGAAATCCGACTAGCTGTTCATGAGAAGATTTTTTAAGAATTTATGCTATTTTTAGACGGCGGCCATCTTGGATTAGCGATGACCTCCATTTTAACAAATCTGAAAAGGCTTCACACACGGACCATAACTTTTAAGTTTGGCTACCATGGGCCAAGCAGTTCATGTGAAGAAGAATTTTGAAATTTCTGATAAAAGAACAACCTTTTGACCTTTCGGTGGCCATCTTGGATGACATAGCCATCCAATTTCGACAATAAATGCACCAGAGTGATCGCCTCGTTGATATCTTCGATTTAATTTATAAGAAGACCATATTCGGTCAAAAATAAAATTTGACCCCAATTTGACCCCACGGGCCACGCCCATTTTTGACCCCGGGGTCACCATTTTAACAACTTTGAAAGAGCATTGTACATCGATCATTACTAGCAAGTTTCGTCGAAATCCGACTAGCAGTTCATGAGAAGATTTTTTAAGAATTTATGCTATTTTTAGACGGCGGCCATCTTGGATTAGCGATGACCTCCATTTTAACAAATCTGAAAAGGCTTCACACATGGACCATAACTTTTAAGTTTGGCTACCATGGGCCAAGCGGTTCATGTGAAGAAGAATTTTGAAATCTCATAAAAGAACCTTTAACATTTCGGCGGCCATCTTGGATGACATAACCATCCGATTTCAACAAAAAATGCACCAGAGTGATCGCCTTGTTGATACTTTCGATTTGATATATGACATGACCATATTCGGTCAAAAATGTGACCCCAATTTGACCCTCACGGGCCACGCCCATTTTTGACCCCGGGGTCACCATTTTAACAACTTTGAAATAGCATTGTACATCGATCATTCCTACCAAGTTTTGTCGAAATCAGGTTGGCAGTTCTTGAGAAGAAGATTTTTGAAGAATTTGTGCTATTTTTAGACAGCGGCCATGTTGGATTACGTAATGACGTCATTTTAACAATTTTGTAATCCCCCCACCTGAGGACCATGACCATGATGTTTGGTGACTATAGGCCCAATGGTTACTGAGGAGAAGACGTTTGAAAATGTTCACGGACGGATGACGAAGGACACATTGCGGTAACAATAGATCACATGAGCTTCGCTCAGGTGAGCTAATATAAAGAGTGACTTTAAAAAATGTGTATACATATATATATATATGGAAAAATAAAGTAAATAAAGAGAAAATATCGCAAATTTCGAGTTTTTGTTGAAAATATTCAAGGTGCATGATCACGTGGTTACCACAACAACAACAATATGCAACGGATTTTGATGAAATATGGCGCAGCAAACGCGTCTGCATGACCTGCATTGCTGGTCTCGGGACATCGGCACATACTAATGTCGTTTTTGCGAAGAATCGATTTCCGTGTCAGTATTGACAGTAAATAGATTCTTCGCAAAAACGACAAATGTTTGGGCCAAAGCACTGAGACCAACAAATGAAGCTTCACAAGACACGTTTTATGTGCCATATTTCATTAAAATCCATTACATAATAAGGACAATATAACAGAATACGTACCTTGAATCGGAGACGCTGCTGGAAGTTTCAGTAATTGTTGTTAATGTTGTAACCACGTGATCATGAACCTTGATATTTTTTTCAACAAAACTAGAAGCCTACAGGCAGCCACTAAAAATAAAGCAGACAACTAATATGTTAGTAAGTTGAGAGTTATCGTTCTTACATGAGACACACCTTTGGATCATGGTCTACGCATTAAAATATTACAAAGGGTGTGCGACAAACCATTGATTATGTCGTGCTATACACATGTGTGAAGTTTCATGAAAATGTTCCAAAGGGGCCCACACAGAAGCGATATACAATTCCCTGACATTTCCCTGACATATCCCTGACAAAATGCCATTTTTCCCTGACAAAAAAAGGAGCGACGTCATTAACTTAAATTTGTGGTATTAATTGCTTCACATGTGAACTCTAAATTAATGTTGGACTCGATATTCTCCAGTAGTATATAAGAGTCACAATGATACCATCACCTCTGGAAGGCACCGGCTACGCGCGGCACCTTCCACCGCATGATGGTATCATTTGTGACTCTTATATACTACTACCGCGAGACCATATATTTATGACATGAGAAGATACACCCTATTAGAGATAAAAATCCCTATGTTATACTCAGTATATATATACAACAATTTGTCATACTTTTATTACGAATAAATTAACAACTGACACCCTATTAAAGATAAGAAATCTATAAGTTATACTCAGTATTTTACAGTATCTGTCACAAATACTGACACCCTATTAAAGACAAGTTATCCATAGTTATACTAAGTATATTACAACAATCTGTCATACATTTATTACGAATAAAATATAAACTTACACCCTATTGAAGATAAAAAATCTATTGGTTATACTCAGTATAATGCCTACCATAAAGCAAATGAGAGAGCAAGCTAAGAGTTGGGGAATTTCCCTAAGAGGTTTGAGACTCAAGAAAGATATAGCAGATAGGATAAGTGACGCGCGAGCCGTCGTCTACGAGGAGAGGCTGCGGCGTGCGGTTTCGACCGGACGACTGCCCGCCGACCCCGAAAAACGCTCCGAGAAATTGGAGAACGAGACGACGGCCAGTCTGCGCACCACCGCTTACGCGCAGCTTGTAAAAGAAGATCACAGCGCACGTAGAAAACCCCTATACAAGGCGTACTACAATAAGATTTATCAAGGGTTGGTGGGGAGACCTCCCAAGAAGAGGAGAGATATCGCCAGAGCTTTGGTGGAGGAGGGTCCCAGGATTCTCGCCGAAGAAGCCGAAGTTAGGGAAACTGTTGATAGGGGTAGGAGGAAGATAGTATGGACTTTCGAGAGGGGGGTAGACGGGGAGATCGCTAATCGCATAATGAATAAAATTCGCCCAGAGATGACCACGGCATGTTATCTGAGGTATTCGTGCTCGTATCGTATTAGGAACATAGAGACCGACGCTACTATGATCTATCACAAACAATCAAAGGGCAGTCCGTGGATAAACGAGATCGCCAAACCAAAGCCGAGAGTTGGATATCCGATAGAGAGAAAGGTCGAATGGACATCGACAAAGTCGATAGACCAAACACAAAATGGACCTTCGTTCGTTGGATATCGGTCGAGGTGAAGATGATCATCGACGCGCAACAACTTCTCATGGGAGCGGGAAATCTCCCAGACTGGTTAAGACTGAAAAAGGGAATGTATTCCATCGACACGTACGACGACTACTTATGTCTGTTTAGGTGTATAGCCATCCAACATGGAGGAGACCAGACCGGTGTTGTGAGAAGGCACGAGCTCTGGCTAGCGAATATCTCGGGCATGATAACGGACCGGGTAGCCAGGGAATTCCCCTGGACGATATTAAGAAGGTCGAAGAGCATTTCAAGCTGGGTATTCGCGTTTACGAGCCCACCGCCGATGGAGTGTGGTACCTCATGAAGGTTCCGGCAAATTACGACGTGGTTGGGGGGGAAGACAATGACGATAGGAATGTTTGGAGGTCACTTGTTCCTCATAACGAATCTCCGCAAGATGACGAACGAGTACGGGTGCACCGTATGTCAACAATGGTTCACAAAGTCGTGTAACATGCACAGGCACGCGACCACCTGCATGGGTGGGAAGACCGTGGTGACATGTCCAGGTAAGAGGGTAGAGAGACCACAGTCGGCCTACGAGAAGGCGTTCTATCCTAAGGGGTCAGCGAGTGTGAGGTCGATTCAATGGTTGAGCAGAGAAGAGGAGAGGGTGGGAAAGCACATACATCACGCCAACTGCGGTCACGGTGGTGAGAGGTGGGTGGCCGGTGATCCGGTCGACGGTTACTGTCACGAGACCGAGACCGTGTTACAGTTTCACGGATGCTACTGGCACGGGTGTCCGAAGCATTGCATGAGAGGTAACGCGAGATCACTGTACAAGAGGACGAAAATTCAAGACGCCAAGATAAGGAAGGCGGGTTACGAGCTGGTGGTGATGTGGGAGTGCGAGTGGTTGAATGAGGGGAATACCTACTATCCACAATCGCCACGCGAGGAGGAGACGACTCTGTACCCTCACCAGATAGTCTACGACTTCGAGGCATATCTCGACAAATCAAAAACCACGCGACCCACCAAAGACCTGACCTTCGAGGTCGAGCACGTTCCTATATCAGTGTCGTTGGGGGATACGATGCATGAAGGGATCACACACATATGCGAACGAGATCCCGACACGCTAGTCGAGAAGTTTGTGACCGAGCTGCAGATGAGAGGCAAGGCAATCAGGGAGGGGGTTAGGAATAAGTATCTGCCGGCCAACATAGATATGTTATCGAAGTCTCAGCAAGCAAAGATTATCTCTTGGATTGACCAAGTCCCGGTGGTGGGGTTCAACTGTAGCAGGTACGACCTGAACCTCATGAAGCAGTACTTTGTAGAGAAGTTGGCGGCCACCGTGAATAAGGTGATGGTCGGAAAGAGAGCCAGCACGACGATGTTTCTGTTTACCCCAGAGTTTAGATTTCTCGACATCATCCAGTATCTGGGACCCGGTACCACGTACGACCGGGGGGGTGGGTTAAGGCGTACGACTGTAAAACAGTAAAGTCTCACTTTCCATACGAGTGGTTCGATAGCGCGGACAAGCTCGACCATCCGGGGCTGCCAGACTATCCCGAGTGGTACTCGAAGTTGAAGGGTGAGTTCCTACTGTCGTTGTCCGAGTGGAAAGAGTGCAAGAAGGTATTCCGAGAAAAGGGGATGAAGACGTTCAAGGAATGGTTGCAACACTACAACGACTTGGATGTAGGACCGTTCCTGGAGGCTCTGACTAAAATGACAGAGTTCTACAGGGGAAAGAGGTGTGGACATACTCAAGGATGCTGTGTCTCTACCCGGTGTTTCCCTTCAGTACCTACTCGCGGGTCGATCGATGGGAAGGCGGACACGCCCGAGCTGTGGTCACCGAAGTCTGAAACTTACGAGATGATGAAGCAGGGATTGGTCGGTGGTCCGTCCATAGTATTCTCCAGATACGCCGAGGCTGGAAGGTCAACGATCAGGGGTCAGGTGGGGAGTCGGGAGGAGAAGATGTGCAAGGCGGTGCTGGGGTACGATGCCAATGCTCTGTACCTATCTACTCTGTCGAAGGACATGCCGTGCGGGGAGGAGCAGATATGGACGTGTGATGACCCGGAAAGACAGTCGTATATAGACTGTTTCGTGAGGAAGGTCAGGAATGAAAAGTGGTTCGGATTTGCGGAGTTGGATATAGAGGTCCCGGAAACGTTGAGAGACAAGTTCTCGGAAATGTCACCGTTGTTCGTTAATCGAGAAGTCGATGAGAACGAGGTTCCACAGCACATGAAGGACTACCTGGCCGGGACCGGGAGGAAAAGAGTCGAAGGACAGAGAAAGCTCGTGGGGGCAATGTCCACCAAGAAGATGATCATATACTCCCCGCTGCTAAAGTGGTATCTGGAGCACGGTCTGATCATCAAGGCGGTGCATAGGGTGATAGACTACACGCCCGGCAAACCGTTTCAATGGTTTGTTAAAGAGGTCACCGCTGCTAGACGGACGGGGGACGTCGACAAGAGCAAGGCGGTGTTGGCGGAGATATTCAAACTGGTTGGCAACGCGTGTTGTGGCAAGCTGATAGAGGCACAAGAGAGACACCTGAACACCACATATACGAAGGATGAGAAGACTGTCGATCGGGCATTGAGGTCGGCGTGGTACGAAGACCTGGAGGAGATTGGGGAGGCTTACGAGATATCGAGCAGGAAGACTCGAGTGGTGATCAACAGACCGTTTCAGTGTGGCATAGCGGTCTACCAGTTGGCCAAGCTCCGGATGCTGGAGTTCTACTACGATTTCTTGGACAAGTACGTGGATCGCGGAGATTTCGAACTGATACAGATGGACACTGACAGCATGTACTTCGCGCTGTCGGAGAAGACGCTGGCGGCGGTGGTGAGAGAAGAATATGAAAAGAAAGTTTAATAAGGAGAAGACCGAGTGGTTGGCGTGGGACGTGTGGAGCAACAGAACTCCGGGACTGTTCAAGCTGGAATTCGAAGGGGATAGAGCCATCGCTCTGTGTAGCAAGTGTTACTATGTGAGCGGTGATGGAAAATCTAAGCACTCGGCCAAGGGGATGTCGAAGAGATCTAACGATCGGACTTGGGGAAGGTATAAGAGTGCTCTCGAAGGGGGTAGGGATATGGCGGAGAACAGGGGATTCCGAATGATTAACGGGGTGATGAAGACGTACTGTCAACAAAAATTACGACTCTCGGCGTACTACAACAAGAGGAGAGTGATGGAAGACGGGTTACACACCGAGCCTATAGGATAGGTAAAAAAAGAACTCCGAGAGAATACTAAAGACTGACGATCCGGGGGTAGCTGGGTGTCAGAAGGCACCGCAAGAAGTTCTTCGCGAACAAACCCTCGAGATGGCCCATCATCCAAATAATAGAGCACGGGCTCATCAGGTTTGGTAATAGATCGATCTAGATGATATACATTGAGAGACCACACGGGATCAGTTGCGCGGCGGCTGCCACCTTCGAGCTCTCCCGGTTGATAGAGGTACCGGACGTCAATATCCGATGGAAGCCGTTGCTCCTCTAAACCAACGGGTCGCCCGCGCAAGACGGCAGAGGGCTCGCTCGTCACCCTTTTAAACTTGATAGCATCTAAGGGCTTCTTACCTATCAATCTGGTCACCTCTCCGTTCAGTGCGGAGACCAGGAGAGGGAGGGAGAAACAGGAGATCCGCTTGGTGAACTTGGTTCGGTACCGGCACGTCGAATTTCGGGCGCGGGTAAATAGATCTGCCAGATGGCCTGCTTCTTGAGCCATTCCTTGACAGCGTTTTCTGAAACCTTGGTCGCCGCCGCGAGGTTCTTGATGGCAGCGAGTCCCTTCCAGTAGCCGCGGGGGCTATAGTACACGTTCGCTAGCTTGCGCGTTAGGCGAACCGATAGTTTGGTATTAAGTTTGCGCGTGTTCATCGTATGTGATGTATTCTAATATATCGGACAATCTCCAACATGCCCTCGCCAGATCATCCGGTAACTGCGTCGATAATAATAAACCTTTGTTGGAAGTACAATCGCGATTGGGGGTTAAGTTCTGAAGGAACTTAGGAAAATCTAATCCCCCAGGATTGGTGGAGGAATCTAACAACCGCTTTGCGAAAAGGGTGGCCGCTTTTTCGTCCTCCCGCCACGTCTCGAGAGAATCTCGGGCCAGACGAATCATACCCTTTGCACCAACCATGCGGTGTTTAAGGGCAGTGTAGCCTACATCAATCATAGCAAAATAAAGTTTGTCAACTGACATCGTTCTATATATATATATATATTTAGTTATTTAAAATAATTAATTTAAAATCTCGATTGAATATAGTAGCCGACGAGCCCCACCACACCCATTCCCACGACGATGAACGCGATCTCGCGGTCTTTTTGGTGCTCTGACGGTACATAGAAATCTGAAAGTTGGGGCTCACGATCCAGCGGAGCGAGACTTTTGTGCGGATATGCCAGCGCGTACTCGCGTTCTTCAACGTTCTGAAAAGTTTGTGCGGCGTGATTTTCGCGGCGAAGCTCTTCATTGACCCAGTCCAGATGGGCGGTTCGTTTTTTCGACCACGCTTCCTTTGCGCTATTGAGTTGTTCTACAGCTAAATCGTGACGCTTGCGTTCCTCATCCACGTTCGAGCTTCTCATTTTAGAGAATATAAAGTTGCTACCGCTGAACGCCAATGCGTTTACAAGCGCACCACCTACTATTACTGCGATTGAAGCCATTTATTTCCATATATTAACTGGTAGAATTCCAGCTTTAACTAGATAATCTCGGGTCCAAACTGCGGCCACTACATCTAAGGTCGCGAGCCCTACGTCTCTCACAGTAAGGTAAAGTCCAATTTGGGAGCGGACCCTCCTAGGGCCATCTTTGATAGTCGATATCACCACGGCGTGATAAAGCGCATTCACTAACATTTTACCATCTTGTTCAGCCATTATAATTATTGCATATAAAAGGGGTCGCGATCAATGTTTAAATGGGGCGCATCCAATCGCGATTGGTGTTTCGTAACTTCTTCTGAACACTGGCTGGTTGTTTTTTCGATAATAGGGGGTATTTCCACACACACAGGGCACCAACAACTGCCAGACCACCACCAACAACCCAACTCCAATTCACGAATTTGGGTTCAATCGGATTCGCCCAACCTCGATTGGGTGTTGAGTGTGCTTCCAATTCGTGAATTGGGGGTGTTGTTGTACTCAACTCTGTCTTCAGATGTTTTGCTGTCTCCGTCCCCGTTGCAACGACTGTTTAGTATTTTATCTTGTTTAATTTTTCGGGTGGCAGCCGCCGCCCGCCCAGCTGCCTGTCTTTTGGGATTTTTTATATGCGGTATGTCATCCAGTGGCGGAGTAACACTCGGGTTCGATTGGGTTGGAGCAATCGGGTTCAACTCCGTCACTCTCGCGGGTGTGTCTTGTGTCATCATTTATGATATTAATATTAGGGCTTATAGTTCGTGGGCATATATGTCCAAATTGACAGTGTTTACCCAGGCTGTTCTAAGAGTGTGACCTATAAAAGGGTCAGTCTCTAGATCGTCAATCAATCCCGCGGTGTTTGGTATAGGGTGAAGTATACTAACGGCGGTTGCGTACAAATGAATAGCCACCGATCCGAGAGTTTTTGTCATCTCCGCACCTAACCTAGATTTGTATCGGGCATACATTTTATCGATCTCCGCATCTGACATCTTATCCACCTGAAAAACTGAGACGCCTACCGAGATAATGCTCCGATTGTCCCCCAGCAACCAGCGCAGCTAGCCGCTCTCGTCGCGCCGCATTTTCATTCGAAGTCGTTGCACTCAACCCAATACCAGCCGCCGTTGGAGTTGGAGTTGATTCCGATTGCTCTGTCGGATCATTATCTTTCAGGATGTTGGCAGTCGGAGTTGAGGTTTCTTCTATTAGCTGATCGAGAAGTTCGTCGCAGTTCATTTTTCTTAAAATTAATTTAACTATTCTAACAAGTCTCATCACTTTAACATATTGCCAAGCGCACCACCCGATACTTATGATCACCATTATGCTCGCAACAAAGCTCGCAGCGGAGCACCAAATTGTTAACATTGTTAACCATTGTTCAGCATTTGTTCAACATTTGTTAAGCATTTGTTCAGCATTGTTCAGCAATTACTAATTTTCTTAAATTAATTGTTAAGCATTTACTCGGCAATTACTAACGAGCGTTAAGTAATTGCTAATTAATTATAAAATTAATTGATAATTTTGTAAGCAGTTGGTTGATCAGTCTTTAGCAAAAGCTTGGCGTGCTTAGTTTCCGAAAGCATGTCGAACCTCCAGGCGCTCCTCGCGCGTTGGGATAACGTCATTCTCTCGAAGACAGTCATCGAATGAGTCTCGGTCCTTGCAGTGAAAGAGGGCAACCCATTTCGTTTGCTCGCGCAGATCCTTGAGGACGGCGTTGTACTTTTGAGTGGATATCCATACGCTTTGCCTAGCATGGCGGCCAGAAAATGCGAGCTCGGAGAGCATGTCCTTCTTTTTGGTCATCGCCGCCTTGGCCGAGCAATCGTCAATCACGTATAGGGTGGGCTGGGGCTCACCTGGAATTTTTGGTATAAACCACGCAACCAATCGTGAAGCCTATCACCGGGGCCAATAACGTATACCTCAGGGTCGGTCCATATCTACGGGCGCCGCTGATAAGTATCGTTGTGCCGCACAGTGGGACACAGGATCACAATATGACGAAAGGCATCGCGGTAGGAGCCCTCGAGCAAGTCTAGGATGAAAACCGTTTTTCCACATCCTGTCTGCCCACATATTATGGCAGAGTGGGCATCTCCAATCGTGAATTGGTATTGATTGTTAATTTTCTTAAAATTAATTAATAAATCGTTAGATTTAGTAGAGTGCTGAGACGTATCGGCCATCTTCGATGTTGAGTTGTGCGTCTGTAATTATATATAAGTACACGTTCAATGGCCCGGCTCCGTCCGCCTCTTTGGTTATCTGGATCGTCACACCCTCGCTAGCGTTCTCAACTTGGCGTCCGTTGCCGTGTATTTGGTCGTCGTCGCTGGCTCGCATGTCTAGCCATAACGCGTATTTGGTATTCAGGAAATCCGCGAGGGAGACGGCCGAGAGATGCAGGTCTTTGGCAACTGCTGCAACCTCCGGAGAGCGCTTAGACCCGGCAGCAAACTGCTTTCTTACTTCGTCCCACTGCTGGTGCACGCGAAGACCCGCGCTGTAGAGTTGGTTGAATCAGTCTTTAGCAAAAGCTTGGCGTGCTTAGTTTCCGAAAGCATCTGTCGAACCTCCAGGCGCTCCTCGCGCGTTGGGATAACGTCATTCTCTCGAAGACAGTCATCGAATGAGTCTCGGTCCTTGCAGTGAAAGAGGGCAACCCATTTCGTTTGCTCGCGCAGATCCTTGAGGACGGCGTTGTACTTTTGAGTGGATACCATACGCTTTGCCTAGCATGGCGGCCAGAAAATGCGAGCTCAGAGAGCATGTCCTTCTTTTTGGTCATCGCCGCCTTGGCCGAGCAATCGTCAATCACGTATAGGGTGGGCTCACCCTGGAATTTTTGGTATAAACCACGCAACCAATCGTGAAGCCTATCACCGGGGTCAATAACGTATACCTCAGGGTCGGTCCATATCTACGGGCGCCGCTGATAAGTATCGTTGTGCCGCACAGTGGGACACAGGATCACAATATGACGAAAGGCATCGCGGTAGGAGCCCTCGAGCAAGTCTAGGATGAAAACCGTTTTTCCACATCCTGTCTGCCCACATATTATGGCAGAGTGGGCATTCTCCACGTGAATTGGTTATTGATTGTTAATTTTCTTAAAATTAATTAATAAATCGTTAGATTTAGTAGATTGCTGAGACGTATCGGCCATCTTCGATGTTGAGTTGTGCGTCTGTAATTATATATAAGTACACGTTCAATGGCCCGGCTCCGTCCGCCTCTTTGGTTATCTGGATCGTCACACCCTCGCTAGCGTTCTCAACTTGGCGTCCGTTGCCGTGTATTTGGTTGTCGTCGCTGGCTCGCATGTCTAGCCATAACGCGTATTTGGTATTCAGGAAATCCGCGAGGGAGACGGCCGAGAGATGCAGGTCTTTGGCAACTGCTGCAACCTCCGGAGAGCGCTTAGACCCGGCAGCAAACTGCTTTCTTACTTCGTCCCACTGCTGGTGCACGCGAAGACCCGCGCTGTAGAGTTGATTGGGTGGACTCCCTCGATCGTCACTCTACCTTTGTGATTTTGGGGTTATAGAATTTGTCGGTTTTTTCTAGCACCGAACGCGAACCGAGCATCCTCGAAAACATCAGTATACCTTTCATCGACGCGCGGGCGGGTACGTTGACATTAATATCCACAATGTGTTTGTCGCCTTTGTCTTTCGTCATCTTGCGATGACGAAGAACTCGGTCGTAAAGTATGGCAACGCACCCGGCGTACTGGGTTCTGATCAATCGCGCGAGTTCGGGCATCGTGACCATTCGTACTCCAGCGAAACATTATCTATCGTATACGTCGATAACATGTCGCTGGCTATGAGAACTCGGCCGTAGTCGTTGAACGTTAGTTCGTATTCGAGGCGGTCAGCCAAAGCGCTCTGATAGTAGGGCATGTGACTCTCCAGCAACTCAAAGTCGAGCGGGATGTAGAAGCGGTTGCCGTAGGCGCCCGCGACCGCATTGTCGCTCGCGTTGTTATCTGCCTTGTTAGCAGCCCCGATTCTAAGTTTGGTTACGTTCTTATTTTTGCTGGTGTCAATACCCTGATAGACAGCGTTTTCGCGCTCTTGCGCCGTCTTCCATAGGTCCTGATAACAATGGTAGACGTCGCTGTCGTCGATCGACATCACCTCATTACCAGAAATCTTTATCATGGTCTTTTTGACGAGTGGCGGCGACCCAGGTTCTGAACGACGGTTCGGTCCTCGTCCGTCGACGTCAGCGAAATAGTGAAAGCGAGGCGAACAGTCCCCGGCACAATGACGTCGTTAGCTCCGAGGTTGGGTAAGCGGCTAACAGCTGCTGGTTCTGGTCGATCGTCGATGGGTTGTTCGTAATAACGACACTCTGTCTCACGCCTTTTGCCCCGAGGGGCTCACGCAGTCTGCGGTATGGATTGAGTTTGCGACCGTATTGACTCGAAGACATAATTTAGTGAAACTATATTAAACCCGTATGGTTTTGTCTTTAACTCATTATGCCCTAGCGCCCCATATACGCGGCAGACTTGAACTGCTCTGTAACCCGCACGCCGCAAATACGAGTCGCATTTACCTGTATCGATATGCCGGAAGCCGCAAAAATGCGGTGCGGTTTATTTACGTTCTCTTCCCGAAAGCCGCATTATTACGTCGTTTACCATTGGTCGGAAAATGTTGTAAATGCTAGCTCTACTTATTTTAAACCAATGAAAATGTCGCTTACAAACAAAATCGATTCATTCCAAAAACGGAAGTCGAAAGTTTGAACAGAAAGCGTGGAGCCAAAATCTTGCAATTTGAAGTTGAAAACTGGTGAAAATGAGCGAAATTAATGAAAATCGGCAATCGACAGGTGCAAATTACGACAGTGGCGGATCGGACTCTGAGTTCTCGAGGTTTTCTTGGCATGGCAGATATATCGCTAGTAAGAAAGTGACATTTCGAGCGTAAATACGACTGATTTGTTCGGACTGGGAGAGCGATGATGAACCCAGAGCAGAAGTTTGGCGTGTCAATGATCGACATAGACTTGTGAAGCAGCCGTTTTCTGGTCCAGAGCTGGCCCTACCACGATTTTGGATCCAGACACAAACGAGATGGACTTCTTTCAGTTATTTTTCCCCACGACTTTGGTTGAACATGTAGTGACTCAGACAAATCTATATGCAACACAAAAGACTGCAGTGAAACCAGATCCAATCTGGTTTGAGGTGACTGCAAGGGAGATGTTGGCATGGTTTGGCATACGCGTCTACATGAGTATTTTGCGGCTACCACAGACAAAGATGTATTGGTCGAAAGATGCGCTGTTCGGCAACCTGAATATTCGGCGCGTCATGAAGAGAGACCGATATGACAAAATCGCGCAGTATCTGCACGCCAACAACAGACAGGGCCATCCACAACGAGGTCAACCGGGACACGATAAATTACATCTTGTTCGTCCGGTTTTGAATGAGGTAAGACGTGTCAAATGACGTGCTTTTATTTGGAAATTTTTTCCTGAAATAAAACTTTCTGAGCATTTACTCGTGCTCAAAATCAGGGAGTTTAGGTCATAGCTGGCTCAGTCTTTGACAAACTGGCCGATTTCAAGCACAACAATGCTTAGAATGTTTTATAATCACAGGCCCAGATCAATTAACATTTGAGCACGAGTATGTGCTTCGAATGTTTTAAAATCATCAGCCCAGAATTATAATTATTACAAAGAAATATTGCAGAATATTTTATAATTTACAAAATATAACACTAACAATAAACATGAAAAACAAACTAAATAAAGTTATTCGTGTGGAAAGGGAAAACAAATAACAAACAGTGCAGATCCAGATGAGCCGACTCGTAACGAGTCGTCTTATCCGGATCTGCACTGTTTGTCAAAGACAAATGTTTCAAAATTATAACAGTTGCATGTTTTGTCTGCTTTCAGGTTCTCGAGCAATGCTTAGCCAACTACAAACCTCATCAGAATGTTAGCGTAGACGAAGCCATGGTGAAGTTCAGGGGGCGTCTGTCATTTCGGCAATACTTACCTGCCAAACCAACCAAATACGGAATAAAGGTCTGGGTACGTGCGAGTCCAGAAAATGGCTACACCGAAGTTTAAATTTCAAGTTTATACTGGACGCGACGGAAACACCAGAGAAGTCGGGCTGGCCACAAGGGTGGTACTCGACTTAACACAGAAGTTGTTTGGCCGCCACCATATTGTTAACACCGACAACTTCTTCACGAGCCCAGACTTGTGCCAAAAACTGTTAGCAAATCGCACATATGCCAGAGGGAACAGTGCGTTCCAACAGGAAGGGATACCCTCAGAATCTTCTCGGGAAGAAAGATGTGAAGGTACAGGGGCAATACAAGATGGCCCAGAAAGGGGAAAAATGACTGCGTGTGTGTGGTATGGACAAAAAACTACGTTTATGTTGTCCACAGCCGAGGACCCATCCACCATGGCGTCATCGGTGAAAAGAAAAACGCGGGGTGGCGAGCCGAAGGACGTGCCCGCTCCATCTGTAATTGGCAACTACAACAACAACATGAACGGGGGTGGACGTCGAGACCAGCTGAGAACAGAATACAGCACCTATCGCACCTCAAAGAAGTGGTGGTGCTACCTGTTCTGGTTCCTGTTTGACGTCGCCGTCACAAATGGTTTCATTTTGATGAGGGAGTCTGAAAATCACCAGCAGCGGACAAAAACTGGTCGCGTGAAAGACAGGACGATGGTCGACTTCCGAAACCAATTTGGCCAAGTTGCTGATTGGCGATTACTCCGGCAATGAGCGAGCGGCACTGGCGACAATTAGTGCTGGCCATTATGTAAAGTCTTCAGACAGGAGGGGCCGATGTCGCCAGTGTTCAAAACACAAGCGGCGACGTGAAGTAAAGTACATATGTGAGCAGTGTGATGTCCACCTGTGCCCGGATTGTTTTCGGCCATATCACCAGGATATGGTGAGAAATAAATAAATTGCAATGTGTACAGTGTAGATACATGTAGTCTGTGTAAAAAGTTTGTAAATACAATGTACATACATGTATATACACATGGATTTTACAGTGAAAAATAAATGGAATTATACAAATATTATTTTTGTGATTGGCGAACAGTGTAGGCCCTGGTCAGACTGCAAAAGTACAAGCTAATCTGTGGTACATTGTATACTTATTAGGATTATAAACGGATCTTATTGGATTAGAAAACAATGGACTACAATATTTTACAGTGGTGAGTTTTTATTTACTGTACTCGTTGGCACTATTGATCACTAAAATTGCCATTAACAAATAATAAAATAATATTTAAATAATTATTTGAAAACATATCTGTTTTGTTATTTGAAAAGCAAATGTTTTAAATGATTGTAAATGTATTTTCCATTTTCCATTATTTTATAAATTTGAAATATTGAATATTATTTTTTATACTGTTATTCACATAATTCAATTCTTATTATTTCTGCAAAATTTCAGCTAGATTATGCAGTTACATTTGAAGTTATGACAATTTATATAAAGATACACACAAACATTTCTCAGTTTATGTGGAATTCCTGAAATTGTCTCAGGGAGACAGGTACTGCTGCAGAGATAGCTGCTGCAGGGCATGGTTTACCTCTGCAGCTGTAGGGCATTACCAGTGATGTGTAGTATAGGGCATAATGAGTTAATACATAATTAATTTTAAGAAAATTATAAAGATGGCTGATTACGATATTGACATGGATGAAATCGGCAGAGACGATTTTCGCGATGATGATGACATCGATGATGACATCGATGACTATGACGAAACGACCTTCATAGGGACGCCATTAAATAAAGATCCTAAGTTTGTCGACCCCCGAATTACGCCCTTAACAGCCATACAAATGGGAACTTCACCCGAGAGTATGTTCCCCTGGGAGGCTCCATCCGCAACTCCGGCATGGGCGGGCGGTGCCGAGATTCCAAGAATGAGCTGGCGCCTCTCAAGAAAACGGATTCTCTGGTGAAACGGTGGGAGAGTGTCTAAAAACGGCATCAAGGCCACGTTGGAGTTCCGCAGCACTAAAAGAGGAGACTTGTGGGTTAAATGGGGTAATAGCTGGAAGTTGCTGACGTACAAGAACGACCCGACCCGGTTCCTCAGCCCCTCTTCCGTGAACCGATATGGAGTATCCCTCGCTCGAGCTCTCGGAGTGATCGATGATCGGTCGCAGCTGCCTCAACAAATGGTAAAAACCCTACAGACTACCGACGAAACGCTGGCGAAGACGGCCGCCGCTATAGAAATGAGCGAGCTCAGCGATGTCCCTCGTATAGCCACCGACGGTATTCACACAATTGAAACCACGGTCAACGAAATGAACGGCACAAAATATGACCCACCATTACCTCTTCGCGAACTCCTGGGACTCGATAAGGCTCTGCAAACAACTCGGGGCGAACTGGTCAATAACCTCTCCAAACTCACGGCGCTGGACAAACATATCTCGCTAGAAGAAAGAAAACTTGGGGAAGTCCGTGACGATAGAGAATCTACCGAGCGGATCAACAAACTCCTGCGGTCGTTGCGGGACGAAAGAGAAGCTCGCTTGGAGGCTGCTTCGACTAACCGTGAGGTACTTTCCGGCCAATTAAGTCGGAGCCGCGAAACAATCTCGAGGGTTCTGCACGAGGACACGACACTCGGTGAGCGTCTTCGCACTCTGTTCAGAGAGAAGGGCGTCTCGATAGTAACCATCATCGCAGCTTTCAGCATGATTATATCGACCCTAATTCTATCTATATCGTCTCTATTTGTAGCTGTCAATGCTGGTGCCGCACCAGCACCCGCACCAGCACCCGCACCAGCACCCGCGCCATCCGGCGGAGCCAAGGAGTGGATAAAAAAACAACTAAAAGCCCTCGCCAGTCTCCTGGCTAAATTAGCAGGAAAGTTGGCTGCCGCGCTGCCTGGTTTGATAGGAGGTCTCCTCTCCTTCTTGTTATCTATATTATCAAAAAAGGTCGGATGGCTCGCCGAGAATACCTGGGCTTTAATCGTGGCCATCGCCGTCCTACTATTCTTTGCCAGAGAGTTCCTAAAACCAAAGCGTAAAATAGTCCGATCGCCACGAGGGCGACGACGAGCGCTAATTTCTCCTCCTCGTGTGTTGTGCTTCCAATCTCGATTGGTGTTTCAACATTGTTGATGGAACTCGATGGTGCATCCAATTTACGAATTGGGGGTACTGGGTTCGATTGTGTTGAGGGAGGTGTATCCATTTTGTGTTTTGGGGGTTTTATGAAATCTTTTTCAAATTTATTTGAATTTACAACTCCGCGCCCGATCATCTTGGGTGGGAGCTTGATGATACCCGTGTTCACGTTCCCGTTGCGGCCGATTTTTTGATTCGTGGTTGCGACTACGATCTGATTATTGTAACCGTCAACCGGGTCGTCTTGTAGTATCATATTGCTCGGACATATAAAGACCTATTCCAAATGCGTAGTCTACCGGGGTGTGGGCAGTCTGCAAAACGTCTTGATAATTCTGGATCGCCTTCTGGAGGTCCACCTTAGCTGAGATGGCGTCCTCGACAAATGCCAAGAACTGTTTTTGTGTGTCAAAGGCCGTTCCCGTACCAAGTATAGCGCTGCGCGTTTGCTTCTGTGAGGCGAGGATTGCCCATACGTATATGCGAATGGATTCGTTGAGACGAATAACCCCACCCACCCTGCGTAAATCCAGTGCTTTCATCTAACATAAATGTGGTCCAAGCATTTCGCATCTGTGGAGTATCACCCAGGTTTAGGTATTCCACATGGGCTACTTTAGTAGGCAGCCAATGGCAATCACCATCATTACACGCAAGTCCACCAAGCACTTCAGCACCGAACGTCATCTTATTCAACTTATAATTATATTTAGTACATGTTGCCATTTTTCTAACTGGTGGTGGGGTGGGCCCCTCGAGCGCTCCATAGCCCTGAGAAATATACTGGAACTTTATCCAGACGCTCCCCACTAACTAAGCCTTTAAGGTGAACTAACCCTAAACTGTTGGTCGGGGTGTATACTTTCTGTCTCCAGTCGGCGTCTTTTGATACCCCAAATTCGCTACACAATCTTTCGAACGCCTTACGGTCGTATGCGCTGGAAATGGGATCCCAGCCATCGTCTTGAGGCAGTGGAATACCTAGTTCTTTGAGAATCCTCCTAATTGTGTAATACACGTGAAAGTTGTAGACACTTCGGAGCATGATATTCTCGGATGTTAAATGGTCTTGATGCGAAACTCCGCATCCGGCCGTTGCGCACCATACAGCGAAATTTAGCTGGTTCTGCCAGAAGTTCATATGGGAAAACTCCCATCTTAGTAATACATCTTGACTAGTAGTCTTTGGAACTACATATTTCTCAAACGTGTTAGGGAAATTGGTGGCAAAGCCACTGTCCGGTCTAACCGTTACGGTTGGGTGTACAAGGTGGTTAACAACGTCTTTTTGCGTGTATTTACCACCGACCGCGTACTTTGCATTAGAGTTAAAGCTAAATGCTTTTGTATCCATTGAAAGATATTATTATGTTTGCTACTATCACTAATGTTCAAAAAGGGAGTTGTGAACTTCAAAAATCAATCGACAACTGCTGCGGACAACGCCGGGTAGGCCTCAGATCAATCACGTTCACGGTTGGATGGCAGAATGTGGGGAAGAGCGAAGGGTTTTACTATGTGAAGGATGGACAACAATTAGGTGTAAAGCTGCCTCACGGACTGTGGGGAATAAGACAGCTCAAAGATTTTGTCAACTCAGAGCTTGACGGTATAACAACCTCACAGTATCGAATGCTACCGGGCTCGCAACAATGACCATCAGCACTGATACTAAGGTAGTGGTTTCCCCGGGGTTGGGTATTCAACTCGGTTTTAGAGAGACATACTCCTCAAACAAAGGAGTGTTTACCCCGGGTGAGTACGTCGGTGATAACCCGTGGACTTCGCCTTCACAAAAACTCTCAGGGTGCACCTGGATCGGGTGAACACATCGTACAACACGGTAGACGGCACTCCCAGCACATTACTGAAAACCGTGCAAGCCAGCGACTGTTTCTATGGTGAGACTGTGACCTTAGACTTCCCACACCCAGAGATGAAAGTTTTGGAATCGGGACATATCCACGAATTTACGGTCTCTATTCTCGATGATCAAGCGAGAAAGTTGAAAAACGATTACCCGATTTAGGTAGTTCTCGAAATTTCCAATTGAGTATAGGTGCCCAATATTATAATTAATTTTATTATGAGTATATACGGACCAGGTAGTTCTTCCGATTGGGTGACAAATTCAAAGAATTTGGAACCGGCAGAAGGTGGATTCATCCCGACAGAGGGCGACTTTTTAACTACTGGAAAAACCAAGGCCCTGATAAATAAAACTATATCGAGGGTCACAAACGGGATTCACAGGAGTATATCAGATGTTAGAGTAGAAGTGCTGACGGCGACTGCACAAATTGAGGGAGTCCGAACGGATATTGAGAAAGATCAGGCGGCTCTTATAAGGTGTTGCGCTCAGAGGACTCTCTCATCAGAGAAACGGAACTAAACGAACTAGGTAAAAAAATAACCAAATTTCGAAAAGAGAGCAGGTCGGATATTGATAAAGTCCGAGAAGACCACCAGGCGGCCCTTACGGAGGGTTATGATACGTTGCGCTTAGAGGACTCTCTCATTAGAGATGCGGCACTTACCGAACTAGATAAAAAAATAACCAAATTTCGAAAAGAGGCCACGTCGGGTATTGAGAAAGCCCGAGCACCAATATAAGAAAAATAATTAATTTTCTTATATTGGTGCAGTAAACAAATTTACATACCTATACAACATGTGTTTTTCACTGAGAATTACGCCGTAATCACATAACAAATTCAGTCGAGGAGTACACTGTAATCGCCTGTGTAAATTGATACACTCGGCTATAAATAACTGTCTGTTTACCTCGGCTATCAATTTACGCATGGTTCATAACCTGTGTAATTGAAACATTGTCGTAAATCGATAATTGTACAACACTAGGTAATGTTTATCATAACAGCCTACATGGTCGTGTGGGTTAAGGCGATACTCTATAGAGACGAGGGTCGTGGGTTCGCGCCGCGGTTGGAGCTAATCATTTTTTTATTTATTTATTTCATCTATTCTAAATGTGGTCGCTATGGTAAACAACTGCATGACAACGACGTTCCTATCCGACCGCTCGAGGTTGATAAAATTGATAAATTCAGATTGCCAGTTTACATACCATCGATAAGGAAAAATACACTCAAAGTATGACAACGGCGTTCCTATAAGACCGCTCGAGGTTGATGAAAAATAATTTCAGATAGACCGTTTACATACCTTCGATAAGGAAAATACACTCGGCTATAAATTAATTAGTATTTTTTTTTTTTTCAATAATAATTTTTCAATATCTTTATAAGCGATATCGTAGAAATATACATTCGTAAACGAATCGTTGGGTTTTAAATTTTTTGTATAATACACCTTAGTTTCATATCCGATACGCATTATCCGTCTTAATGTTTGTATTTGCCTCTGTATAGTTGACATAATTGCCGTATATATTGAAAATGTAACGTTTTTATCGAGCGTAATAAATTACGCTGGTATTTCATGTATTCGATATCACCTAGTGTTCTCATTTTATAGAATTTATATACAGGATTATAACCCCCGTAAGCTTCGTAAACTTCTTCAACACAGTCATTAAAAATTTGCAATTCAAATTGTATTGTATTATCCATTTTTCTCTAATAATATTGGTACTTGTTTTTTCTGTTCAATTTTCCAATTTTATAAAATTAGTTTGATAATGTTTTTTTTACAGTGTTTTAATGCTGTAGAAACACCGTGACTTAATAGATCGATTCTATCTTTCTAACTGACTTTCCGATTTGAATTATTACTAAACGATAATACTTGCGAGCACGTAATCCCTTGTTAGCCATTCGATGAGTAGCCTGAGTGCCACCGCATGGTGGACATAGCAATGACTCGGCTTTGGTCCCTACCCCACAATGCCGACATGGGCGAGGTGAAACGGAACCTCTTCGCATCCATGCATGGTGATGTTTGCAATATTCGTAAATACCGGTGCGAAAACATCTCTCGTGACTACCTGTCTTCAACCACGCACACTTAACTAGAACCATTATGTTATATATATACCGAGTATAACATAGGGATTTTTATCTCTAATAGGGTGTATCTTCTCATGTCATAAATATATGGTCTCGCGGTAGTAGTATATAAGAGTCACAAATGATACCATCATGCGGTGGAAGGTGCCGCGCGTAGCCGGTGCCTTCCAGAGGTGATGGTATCATTGTGACTCTTATATACTACTTCTCCCCTTCAGTCATGTATTTTGTTACTTTTGTGAAAACAAGTACACAATCGCTGGCTACATGTGAAGAATAAAAAACAGGAAGTCCATATACTTAAATTTATGTCTAACTTTTGTTCAGAAAGAATAACATGTGATTTTATCTCATGTCTCATGTATCTAAGTTTGATTCACACCTGTAACATCATTACCATTGGCATCAAGGTAAACATACATGTACTTACAGAAAAAAATAGTATGGGATGTATACATTGTTTTACTTTAACAAATGTATCAAGTTCAGAATATTTAAAACATATCAGGTATCAATTGCACTTTAGTTGTCATTAACGTTATAAACCCAAGTCAATTCATTTTCTCAGCATACGGGCATGGAAGATCCTAGAGCCAATTCCCACCCTAAAATGTAACCACAGAACTGAACTGATTTTCTCAGCAAAAGAAGGACTATCAATAAACAAGAGTTCCGCGGAGCAAGATGTCCCGCCTGGCGCAGTTTGATAGTACATAAGGAGATTGTAATAACCTTGGGGTTAGTGAGCACCATGGGCTTTCTGTAGAATGATGCAGGATGTTGTTACAAAAGCATGTATGGAATATTAAAGCATAAACTGAGCGTTAACTTTTCCCAACACGGAAATTTCTAAGTCAGCGACCTTGACCTTTGGGGTTTGCAGGCACCATGGGCTTTCTGTAGAATGATGCGGGATGTTGTTACAAATGCATGTATGGAATATTAAAGCATAAACTGAGCGTTAACTTTTCCAAACACGAACATTTCTCTAAGTGACCTTGACCTTTGGCGTTAGCGGGCATCATGGGCTTTCTGTAGAATGATGCGGGATGTTGTTACAAATGCATGTATGGAATATTAAAGCATAAACTGAGCGTTAACTTTTCCAAACACAGAAATTTCTAAGTCAGCGATCTTGACCTTTCGGGTTTGCGGGCACCATGGGCTTTCTGTAGAATGATGCGGGATGTTGTTACAAATGCATGAAGCATAAACTGAGTGTTAACTTTTCCAAACACAGAAATTTCTAAGTCAGTGACCTTGATCTTTGGGGTTAGTGGGCAACATGGGCTTTCTGTAGAATGATGCGGGATGTTGTTACAAATGCATGTATGGAATATCAAAGCATAAACTGAGCGTTAACTTTTCCAAACACGGAAATTTGTAAGCCAGTGACCTTGACCTTTGGGGTTAGCGGGCACCATGGGCTTTCTGTAGAAAGATGCGGGATGTTGTTACAAATGCATGTATGGAATATTAAAGCATAAACTGAGCATTAACTTTTCCAAACACGGAAATTTGTAAGTCAACGACCTTGACGTTTGGGGTTAGCGGGCACCATGGGCTTTCTGTAGAATGATGCGGGATGTTGTTACAAATGCATGTATGGAATATTAAAGCATTCCATTGAGGGAAACAGAAGTTACAATGAATTAACCTGAGCGTTAAGTTTTAGAAACAGAGCTAAACGCAAAAACTTAATGTTGAATGCCTGTGAAAAGTAGGTCAATGAACCATGAAAACTAGGTCAAGGTCACATGGGCTCCCTCTGTGTGAGATAGTTACACCACAGTGTTGATGTATACCGAAGCATTCCATGAAGGGAAACAGAAGTTGTAATACATTAAACCGAGCGTTAACTTTTCCAAACACAGAAATTTCTAAGTCAGTGACCTTGACCTTTGGGGTTAGCGGACACCATGGGATTTCTGTAGAATGATGCGAGATGTTGTTACAAATGCATGTATGGAATATTAAAGCATTCCATTGAGGGAAACAGAAGTTACAATGAATTAACCTGAGCGTTAAGTTTTAGAAACAGAGCTAAACGCAAAACTGTGAGTTATGCTCCAGACACGAAATCAGTACGCAAAAAAAACAAAGGAAGATAACTAAACAATTAGCGCCGTAAGAGTTGTCATTCTTGCGCACGACACACCGTTGGGTCATCATGTGTGAACTTCATGAAAATATTCCAAAGGATATTCAAGTTATGCTCCGGACAAGAAGTGTCTGCGGCGGACGCGGACACGGACAATGTTCTGTGTCAAATCAAAACCACTCGGTTCCGTAGCATGCAGCAATTTACACCACTCACATGTTTACCACATTTGAAGGAATGACATCAGTAACGTCTCAATGACGTATTTCCCTTGACCAATCAAATCATGTTCTCGGACACAACCTCTGAATCGCGAGAATGGTGCCTTCACTAGGGCCTGTCTTCGGAAATTTTAATTCGCACAACTCCTGACCTTATTTTATGCTTGATTTGCTTTGTGTTTTTAAAGTATCATATGTGAAATGTAACAAAAATATTTATTTAACCAGGTGAGTTGATTTAACGTGAAATAATGCCCTCGTGATTGGGTCCTGTTAAACAAACTCGGTTCAATCAGCTCATTGCAAGGACCCTATCCCTATGCATTTTTTCATGATAATCAACTTACCTCATTACATTAAAGGTACATGCCCACTTAGTGGGCACGAAATGTTCTTTATAGCAATTAAATAAGTGCATAATTGTGTCACTATTCTACTAGTTCCAAAAATTATGAGTGCCCGCTATACAGATATACTACTAATGGTGTTATCAGGCTATTTTCATATGCAAATGAGGTGTGATATTTTTCAATTATTATACCCACTTTTTTTATACCCACTTTTTTGGGTATATTGTTTTCGTCACGAGTGTCCGTCCGTCCGTCACGTTTCTTGTAACTTGAAAAACTTTTTCACCTTCATACCTACGCGCCTGATATTTGGTATGTAGCTTTGTTATCATGTGCAGATGCGCAAAGTGAATTCGGATTTTTCATCCGACCCTCCATTATGGATTATCTCCCCCTTTCGGACTCACAATTTCCCATTGTTTCCTTGTAACTCGAAAAACTTTTTCACCTTCATGCCTACGCGCCTGATATTTGGTATGTACCTTCGTTATCATGTGCAGAAGCGCAAAGTGAATTCGGATTTTTGATCCAACCCTCCATCATCGATTATCTCCCCCTTTCGGACTCAGAATTTCCCATTTTTTCCTTGTAACTCGAAAAACTTTTTCACCTTCATACCTACGCGCCTGATATTTGGTATGTAGCTTCGTTATCATGTGCAGATGCGCAAAGTGAATTCGGATTTTTGATCCGACCCTCCATCATGGATTATCTCCCCCTTTCGGACTCAGAATTTCCCTATTTTTCATTTTAAGTCGCAAAACTTTCTCATCTTAATACCTACATTTCTGATATTTCATATGTAGCTTCGTTATGATGCGCAAAGTGAATTCGTATTTTTGATCCGACCTTCCATCATGGATTATCTCCCCCTTTCGGACTTAGAATTTCACTATTTTTCGTCGTAGGTTGAAAAACTTTTTCACCTTAATACCTACGCGTCTGATATTTGGTTCGTAGCTTCGTTTTGATGTGCTGATGTGCAAAGTGAATTCGGATTTTTGATCCGACCTTCCATCATGGATTATCTCCCCCTTTCGGACTTAGAATTTCACTATTTTTCGTCGTAGGTTGAAAAACTTTTTCACCTTAATACCTACGCGTCTGATATTTGGTTCGTAGCTTCGTTTTGATGTGCTGATGCGCAAAGTGAATTCGGATTTTTTATCCGACCCTCCATCATGGATTACCTCCCCCTTTCCGACTTAGCATTTGGGGAAAGTGGGTATATTGCGATGGCGCGCCATCGACTTTTTCAAGTTTATACTAATTAAATGTGTCGCCTCAAAAAATAATATTTTCGACAGATTATAAAGTATGATTATTGCACATTAAACAAGAGTGCCGTAAGTCACAAAATACGCCCGTCGAAGATGAGCCAGACAGTTGTCACCAAGGCAAGAAACATTAATGAGAATTTGAAACTCTATAGCATTATTTCTTCCTATCGTTGTGCTAAACATGTATACTAATTTAGGTAGAGATGTGTAAAGCAGAAATTATATAGAATTGGATACAAAAATGTAGAACAAATGGCTAAGTTAAAAAGGTGATATTTTCGTTAAAAAATATTCTTTCGGCATAAAAACACCAAAGCACACATCTTCAATATGTGTAGAAGAAGTGTCTATAGTTTCATATCGATTGACTGAACAGTTTCAGAGAAGTTGTGTACACAAACTCTGTACCCTATATAGAATTGAATACAAAAATGTAGAAAAAAATGGCTAAGTTAAAAAGGTGACATTTTTGTTAAACAAAAGATTTTCGGAATAAAAACACCAAGGTGCACATCTTCAATATGTGCAGAAGACGTGTGTATCGTTTCATATCAATTGATTGAATGGTTTCAGAGGAGTTGTGTACACAAACTCTGTACCCTATATAGAATTGAATACAAAAATGTAAAAAAAAAATGGCTAAGTTAAAAAGGTGACAATTTTTGTTAAAAAATACTTTTTCGGCATAAAAACACCAAGGTGCATATCTTCAGTAGAAGACGTGTGTATAGTTTCAGATCGATTGACTGAACGGTTTCAGAGGAGTTGTGTACACAAACTCTGTACCCTATATAGAATTGTATACAAAAATGTAGAAAAAATGGCTAAGTTAAAAAGGTGATATTTTTGTTAAAAAATATTTTTTCGGCATAAAAACCCCAAGGTGCACATCTTCAATATGTGTAGAAGACGTGTGTACAGTTTCAGATCGATCGACTGAACGGTTTCAGAGGAGTTGTGTACATAAACTATGCAGTTATTCTGTCCACCGCCCGCCCGAAACAGCCCGCCCGCCCACCCGCGGTAAAACATAATATGTACCGTTTTTTTTAAAATGGTCGTAAAAAATAAATACAGAGATTAAATATTAATTGCCGTTAACATTTTAAGGAAACACGATTATCGCCCTGATATCAGTGTGGAAATTTACGTCTGATATAAAATGTATAACAATGCCAATCAATATGAGGGGTAATGGTGAATGAAAGTTTAATTACCAGAAAATGTTATATCGACAGAATATACAAAACTATCTGTCTCCCTATATTACAACCTGGCATGTGGGACCCCAGAATTAATGGTATTTAATTTCCAGTTTATTCATGAACCATAAACATGTGATATGGGTACAAACATATTCACATGCAGTGCTGATCCTGATGATGTTACGAGCTGTCTCATCTAGATCTGCATGGTGTCACCGTGTGCAAACACAGTTATGATTAGCATAGATGTCTGTAGTGGTGAAACGATGAGTACATCATAACATAATTTTTGTGCCACCCCGACAGTTATACTGGCGATGACTTTCTTCATGGCTTCGTAAGCCGAGGGTATAATTAGTATTGATGTTCAATGGTGTAAGGATTAGCACAAGTGTCGGGATGTAATTTCTGTGCCTACCTGACGTCCTTCCCGACAGTCATACTGGCGATGACTTTCTTCACGGCTTCTTTCTTCTTCTCCTTCCTGTCACTGTTTAGCTCTGCCTTCAACTCGAATATCTCACCTGTGGGCAGGGCAACAGTGGCTGATCACACAATATATATCACTAAACTTCTTACAATAACCAGTCAAAGAATTTAGGATCTTGAAATCACAAGCCAGTTGGGCCAGTGACTTTTCAATTTTCACTGGTCCGAACCAATTTTCACTGACCCAAACTTTTAAAATGTAATATAACTGAAATAGAAATATCAACATACTTTCCGGTGTTTTTACTGAAATGGAACATCCCTACCTATGTTGTGCCTTTTTTTACTGAAAGATAATCTACCTATCCTGCGTTCACGCCCTTGTGGGTAAAAGTTCATGTCGGATGTTTCAGTGGAGTAAAACGAGATTGGTGGCTAAGAGGATATAAACCGTCCCTACCTGGAATAAAAAATATTCATACTATCAGTGTAAATATAAACCAGTAAATAACAAGAGTTGTCAGAAGACAACGAAGCTCGCCTGTTGGCAGGCAGCCTTCACTCAAACTTGGCACAGTTGCATAAAAAAACGTGAATATTATATATAATTGACCTTGTGACCTTGACCTTGGGGTAAGGGTTGGGTGGTGGGTTGTGGATTTGCTACAGCATGATAGAGGGTTATCTGAGGAATGCATGTATGAAATATCAAGGTGTTCCATGAAAGGAAACAGATGTTATAAGACATTTGGGGTGGGCAGTGGGTCATGGATTTGCTATAGCACGATAGAGTTTCATCAGATGAATGCATGTATGAAATATCAAGGCATTCCATGAAAGAAAACAGATGTTAAGCAGGGCTCTAGATAAGGATTTATTGATCGAGTATTTTTACTCCATGATATTTTTTTCAATTGGGTATTTTCAATTATCAATTGTGTACCTTACAACCGTTACCCCATTGTGTAAAATTGAATAGGGTATTTTCCAATTCTGGTATCAAACTGTGCAATAAACATGGCTACACAAAATTGAATACGTTGAAAACTAATTAGAAATTATGTTTAATTGGGGCCTTTGCTGCGTCTTTTTTCTGCACGTTTTGTTGAAGACATATTTACCGCGGTCTGTCAAATCTTAAACAATAACATCCGAAGTATATCCGAATGAAAAAAAACTAATGTCTATTTGCACGAACTCGGACGTTTCGCATCACAAACGTTTCGGACCAGGGTCGAGTCGGCCATATCCTTATTTTGTTCATATCTCAAAGCAATTACTTACATGTACGCGTCGTCACCTGCGAACACTGTGCGTATTAAATGGCGAATTACAAAAAGGAATCGCCATTATCAATCGTAATCGACTGACCGGAAATTCATATGAAGTGCTTTTCACCAATTCACCAATACCGTCACCGTGTAATCTGCTAAAAAACAGGGACCGTGCGTATCCTATTTATAAAACATCCATAGACGCTTATTATATGTATAGTTGCATCATCGATATAGACGCTTATTGTAACCAAATATAACAGATAGGCTAGCGGTGATTTTGTGGCTGATTTTCCCATCGACATCTTTGGCATTTTTCAATAATTTTATTGAAAACTGTCCTTGTAAAATTATCAGTACGCATATATTTTCAAGCCAATTGATTACTCGATGTTTTAATTGGGTTTTGGTACGCATGGCTTTCAATTTTAATTGGGTTTTCAGATTTTTTGATTGCGTATTTACGCAAATACACAGCTTATCAAGGCCTCTGGTTAAGACATTTACCCCAACGTTAAGTTTATGAATGTGCTATGTTTGTGACCTCGACCTTGGGGAAAGGGGTGGGGGGTGGGGCATCGATTTGCTATAGCACGATAGAGTATCATCAGATGAATGCATGTATGAAATATCAAGGCGTTCCCTGTAAAGAAACAGAAGTTATAACAAGAGGGCCATGATGGCCCTAATTCGCTCACCTGACTCCATGAACACCAGAGGAGAACGTGACATCGAGTTCATATGCGTTTTAAAAAAATTGTGCTATTTTTAGATGGAGGTCATCTGGGATTAAGCGATGACTCTCATTTTACCAAATCTGAAAATGCTTCACCCAAGGATCTTAGCTTACTATGAAGTTTGGCCAGCATCGGCCATGTGGTTCCTGAGAAAAAGACGTTCAAAATCTTGAATAAATGGAACCTTTTGGAGGCCATTATGGATGACATAATCATCCAATTCCGACAAATATTGCACCAGAGCAATCGCATCATTGATACCTTCAATTTGATATATGACATGAGCATATTTGGTCAAAAATAAAATTTGACCCCATGGGCCACGCCCATTTTTGACCCCGGGGTCACCATTTTAACACCTTTGAAAGAGCATTCTACGTCGATCATTCTTGCCAAGTTTCGTCGAAATCCGGCTGGCGGTTCACGAGAAGAAGATTTTTTAAGAATTTGTGCTATTTTTAGACGGCGGCCATCTTGGATTAGCGACGACCTCCGTTTTAACAAATCTGAAAAGGCTTCACCCATGGACCATAACTGTGAAGTTTGGCCACCATGGGCCAAGCGGTTCGTGTGAAGAAGAATTTTGAAATCTCTAATAAAAGAACCTTTTGACCTTTCGGCGGCCATCTTGGATGACATGACCATCCAATTTCGACAAAAAATGCACCAGAGCGATCGCCTCTTTGATACCTTCGATTTGATACAGACATGACCATATTCGGTCAAAAATAAAATTTGACCCCAATTTGACCCCACGGGCCACGCCCATTTTTGACCCCGGGGTTACCATTTTAACAACTTTGAAAACGCATTGTACATTGATCATTCCTACCAAGTTTTGTCGAAATCCGGTTGGCGGTTCTTGAGAAGAAGATTTTTGAAGAATTTGTGCTATTTTTAGGCGGCGGCCATCTTGGATTACATGATGACGTCATTTTAACAATTTTGTAATCCCCCTACATAAGGACCATGACCATGAAGTTTGGTAACTATAGGCCAAATGGTTACCGAGGAGAAGACGTTTGAAAATGTTCACGGACGACGACGGACACATTGCGGTAACAATAGCTCACAGCTTCGCTCAAGTGAGCTAAAAAGACATTTACTCCAACATTAAGTTTATGATATTGATCTTGGGGAAAGGGGTGGGGGGTCATGGATTTGCTGTAGCACAATAGAGGATCATCAGATGAATGCATGTATGAAATATCAAAGCGTTCCCTGTAAAGAAACAGAAGTCGCACAACATTTACCCCAACGTTAAGTTTATGAACATGCTAAGTTTGTGACCTTGGGGTAAGGGTTGGGTGGTGGATCGTGGATTTGCTACAGCATGATAGAGGGTCAGCAGATGAATGCATGTATGAAATATGAAGGCATTCCCTGTAAATAAACAGAAGTTACACAACATTTACCCCAACATTAAGTTTATGAACATGCTAAGTTTGTGACCTTGACCTTGGGGTAAGGGTTGGGTGGTGGGTCGGGGATGTCTACAGCATGAATAGAGGGTCATCTGAGGAAAGATGTATGAAATCAAGGTTATGAAAGGAAACAAGTGTTATAATGTACCCCAACGTTAAGTTTAGTGCTAATTTTGTGACCTTGACCTTGGGGTAAGGTTGGGTGGTTGGTCTGGATTTGACGCTGAGAGGGTCATCTAAGGAATGCATGTATGAAATATCAAGGCGTCCATGAAAGGAAACAGTATAAGAAATACCCCAACTTGTTAATGAATTGCGTTTGACCTTGACCTTGGGTAAGGGTGGGTGGTTGGTAATGGATTTGCTACAGCATGAGGGTCAAATCTAGGAATGCATTATAAATATCAAGGGTTCCATGAAAGGAAACAGATGTTAAAAAATTTTACAAGTTAAGTTTATGAATGTGCTAAGTTTGTGACCTTGACCTTGGGGTAAGGGTTGGGTGGTGTGTCATGGATTTGCTACAGCATGATAGAGGGTCATCTGAGGAATGCATGTATGAAATGACAAGGTGTTCTATGAACGGAAACAGAAGTTATAAGACATTTACCCAACGTTAAGTTTGTGGACGCCGACGCTGACGCCGACGACGCCGGGAGTATGCCATAAGCTGTTATGCACTTCATGCAGGCAAGCTAAAAATGATTATTGAGTGGGTCACCAGGGGTAGTGGGTAGGCAATGTTACAAAGAATTACCGGTAAGAAATTTTCTGGAATAGAAATTGTCTCTCTAAAATATCTATTTTAGCAATCAAAATGCAATATGAATAAACAAAAAATTTCATGCAACTGTTTCAAGACTAGAGCTGACTTCCTAGAGGACCTTGGGTCTGTTCAGGTTGACATTGGCTAGTTGTTGTTGTTGAATACGCGAACTTGATTATACGGCCGAGATACAAACCGTGCTATTGTGAAAAATGTTCCGAGATACTCTATACGAAGTATATATTAGTCGGGCAAGATGAACACGAACTCTTAAAGGTACATGCCCACTCAGTAGGCACAAAATGTTCTTTATAGGAATTAAATAAATGTATAATTGTGTCACTATTCCGCCAGTTCTAAAAATTACGAGTGGCCACTATACAGATATAATCATTTTGTAATATTTATTTTACTGATAGTGACGTGCGTTGGTATCAGGCTATTTTCATATGCAGATGAGGTATGGTATTTATTCATTATTTATACTAATTAAATGTGTCACCTGAAAAAATAATATTTCCGACATATTATAAATTATGATAATTGAACATCAAAAAACTAGAAAATGTGTTCATAGAACACGGATGCCTCACATATCGCTTTGATAATAAATGAGGCCAAATTTACCCGAGCGTTAAAGTTTCGTGACGGACGGACGGACGGGACGGACGGGACGGACGGGACGGACGGGACGGACGGACAAGGGTAACACTAAATGCCCCCTCCACTATCGTTGTGGGGCATTATAAATACAGAGTATAAATAGTAATGTCCGTTAACATGTTAAGGAAACACGCTTATCGCCCCTGATATCAGTGTGGTAAGTTACATCTGATACAAAATGTATAATGATGCCAATCATTACGTGGGGTAATGGTGAATTAATGTTTATTTTGCCAGAAAATGTCTCAGATGATGTCTCTGATGTAAAGAACATATGCCAGACCAAGTTGCATTGCCGGGGAAAAACACACGTTGTCCCATCATACGTACCGCATGGTACGGCGCATGGTACTGATACACAGGAATAGTAGTAGTAAGGGAGTCAAAATGATACCACTTACCGTGATATCATTTATAACCCTCTATAATACCCCCACCATCCCCGAAAAATCAAAAATTGGTTAACGAGGAAAATTGTCTCCCGACAGCAAATTTATGAATTTTTGGAGAAAATAATTTTGAAAAGAGGGAGTCAAAATGATACCACCTCCAACCACCTCCAGCTAATTTATTTCGCAGATCAGCAACTAATTCTACCAGCTCTAGTCTACCACGTTCACCTTTAGCCACCTGACAGCGTAGTTGCTTATGTCTACAAAGAGTTTGGGCACTAACAAATTTACAAGGGCATCTGGGGCATTGAAATTCTGGGGGGACACAAGGAAACTTTCTACGTCTCGCTAGATGCCTTCGTAGATAGTCTTTACACGTAAACGTCTTACAACAAGTCACACACTCCATTATATGTATAATAACTATGAAAATATCTGTTCAATGGACGTGAAAAAAACATGATGTAAATTTTTCACGTCCAATTGAACAGATAAATTTTATAGGTCATACAAAAGTATATATACAAAAGTATATACAGAAAATATGATAACGCCAGAAACTAGAGCAGAAATAGAAAGTTTGAGAAGAGAAGCCGAATCTCTAGGGATTACTTATAGTAAACAGTTGAGAGTTAGAGGGTTGACAAAGCTGATAAACGCCACAAAGAATAAGGTGTTTATGAAGCGGTTTACCCGCGCCTATAAAAGAGGGGCATTTAATGATATATCCAAAGCGGAGGAAGTTGGTAACAGAATTAAAAAAGAAAGTATTGCGGAGTTAAGGGCTAGTGTAATAAAACCTTCAAGCACCAATAATTTGTCTAAAATTAGACGCACAGTTGACCAAATACCAAATAATAAGAAAAAATCGATAGTTCGCGCGATAGTGGAAAAAGGTGAAGAAATATTGGGGGCTCACGATGAAACATTGGAAAAGGTAGAAAATGGAAGACGGGTAGTTACATTATCCTTTCGTAAAAACATTGACATTAACGGCTGAACGCATGTCCGATAAACTCGCTCCTTATATAACAACCAATGTTTGGAAAAAGGTGAAGAAATATTGGGGGCTCACGATGAAACATTGGAAAAGGTAGAAAATGGAAGACGGGTAGTTACATTATCCTTTCGTAAAAACATTGACATTAACGGGTCTGAACGCATGTCCGATAAACTCGCTCCTTATATAACAACCAATTTTTATTTCAGATATTCATATTCTTACAAGCTAGAACATATGGAGGAAACTAAAAATGGAAAACCTGTAACTATAATAATGCACAAAAATCTCGGTAGCGAACCACTATCATCAATGAAAACCGTTAAAAAATGGATGTCAGATAAGGAGCAAACACGAATAATGTCCGATAAAATAGACAGACCAAATACAAAGTGGAAGTTTGTAAGATGGGTAGAGGTTTTCGTAAAGCTAATACAGGGTAGTAGGGGAATAGATTTGGGACTACAATCCAAAGAAGCAGCAGGAGGAGAACTTCCAGAATGGTTGAAGAATAAAAAAGGTATGTATTCTTTAGATAAGTATAATGATGACCTTTGTCTGTTCAGGTGTCTAGCTATGCATATGACAGATAAAAGACCCGACAGATGTACAGAAAAGGCGAAAGAACTTAGTAAGCAATATTTTGGTAGTAATGTGGTTTCACCAATTCCTTTTTCAGATCTGAAAAAGGTTGAAGAGTTTTTTTAAAATCGGTATAGAAGTATATAAACCCACCGAATGTAACGTATGGTGGTTGAAAAAGGTACCAGCACACTATAAGGCAATAGGTAATAAACCAATGACAATAGGACTGTTTAATAATCACGCATTTCTGATAAAAAACCTTAAAAACCTATCTAAAATTTACGCCTGCGATAATTGCAAGCAGAAATTCACGAAAGCGAGTAATATGAAGAGACACGGACCAACATGTATGAAAGGCGAGACAAAAGTAATATGTGATGGTAATTATTTAGAGCGTCCGCGTTCGTCGTTCGAGAAAGCATTCTACCTAAAAAGTTCTAACAGTTATGGGGCGATCGATTGGATGTACTCTGTGGAAAAGCGCGAGGGAATTCACATTCACCACGAACAGTGTGGACACGGGGGTGAAAGATTGGTTTTAGGAGCTCCAGTAGATGGATATTGTACGGAAACCAATACCGTATATCAATATCACGGCTGTTACTGGCACGGGTGTGAGATTCATGCAAAGCATAGAAAAGAAGAACGCGCATCCACTGTGAGAAGAGATACATTTATTAGAAGAAGCAAAGAATTCAACCTAGTAGTTATGTGGGAATGCGAATTTCAAAGAACGGGTAAAGACATAAAGATCGGTTGCGACACTACTCTTTATCCATATCAGATAGTATACGATTTTGAGGCATATCTCAACCCAGAATTTGAAACTCTCGGTAATAATCTAGAGTACGAAGCCGAGCACGTTCCGGTAAGCGTTAGTATAGGAGATATTTCTCAGGAACAGTAACTCATATTTGTTGATAAAGATCCCGCAAAACTTATAGAAAAATTTGTAGAAGATTTGAAAGTCAGGGGAAAAGCTATAAGAGAAGAAGTGTGGTCAAGATATGGGTTTAATACAGAACATTTACGTAAAAACCAAATCGCCAAGATCGAACAGTGGATAGAGCAAGTACCGGTTATAAGTTTTAACAGCAGTAAGTACGATATAAACTTAATAAAGAAATACCTAGTAGGCAAACTGGCATCAACAACAAAGAAAGTAATGGTCGGAAAACGTGCAAACGCAACAATATTTCTATTTACTCCAGAGTTTAGATTTCTTGATGTAATACTTTATCTAGGACCCTGTGTAAGTTAAGATAGTTGGATAAAAGCCTACGAATGCAAAGGACAGAAATCTTTCTTTCCTTATGAGTGGTTCGATTCTCCAGACAAACTGGATTACCCAGGACTACCGGATATAGAGAATTGGTATACCAAACTATCTGGGAAAATGTTAATAGATGAAACAGAATTAAGTAAAGGTCGTAGAATTTTCGAAGAAAATAATATGAAAACTTTCAGAGATTGGTTGAAATATTATAACGATTTAGATGTAGCACCGTTCCTAGAAGCGGTGGAAAAAATGTGTGAATTTTATAAACACAGAGGTGTGGATATTTTCAAAGATGCGGTAACACTACCTGGAGTAGCTATACAATATTTATTGAGAGGAACCATTAAAGAACAAAAATCTTCAAAGACGATTATACCGGAGGATGCTCTATATGCACCAAAAAAGAAGAAACATACGAAATGATGAAGGACGCTCTAGTTGGCGGTCCATCAATAGTATTTACACGATATGCAGAAGCTGGTGTTTCAAATATTAGAGTGGGTTCCAAACCTTGCAAGGCTGTTTTGGGGTACGATGCAAACGCGTTATATTTATCTACGTTAAATAAAGAGATGCCGTGTGGGAGAGAAACTATACACCATATAGATACCCCACATAACCCTAAATTTATTAAAAAGTTTTGTAAAAGAGTTTTATCTGGAGACTGGTTTGGTTTGCGGAGGTGGATATAGAAGTTCCACACAACTTAAAAGATAAGTTTTCTGAAATGTCCCCAATATTTATAAACAGAGAAGTAGAGGTTGATGAAGTTCCCACACACATGTTAAAATATTTAAAAGATACTGGCCAAACAAGAGATGGAAAAAAATTGGTGGGATCTATGACCGCCACTAAAGTATTGCTGTACGCGCCACTGTTGAAATGGAATTTAAAACACGGCCTAGAAATAACTGGAGTTCATCGTGTTATAGATTATATTAGCGGAAAACCATTTGAATGGTTCGCAAAAGAAGTTACAGCCGCAAGACGAACAGGTGATGTAGAACCAAATAAGAAACCAGTAGCCGACATAATGAAATTATTAGGAAACTCGTGTTGTGGAAAAATGATAGAGGCAACGGAGAGACATTTAAATACGACATATACACAAAATGAAACCTGTGTTGACAAAGCATTAAGATCTGCATTCTTTGACGATTTGGAAGAGATAGGAGATGCGTACGAAATATCTTCAAGAAAACCCAGGTGTGCGGTAAAGAGACCATTCCATTGTGGAATAGCGGTTTATCAACTAGCTAAATTGAGAATGTTGGAATTTTACTACAAATTTCTAGACAAATACGTAAAAAGAGAAGACTTTGAATTAATACAGATGGATACGGATAGTATGTATATAGGAGTTAGTGGAAAAACGATAGAGGAATTGATTAGACCCAACTTACTAGACGAGTTTGAAAAAGAAAAAAAGAAATGGTTGGCTGGGGATAAATGGAGCGAAAGAGAGCCCGGACTTTTCAAAATGGAATTTAGCGGAGATTTAATTCTAAAGAATTAATTAATAAAAACTCTGCGAAAGGAATGTCCAAGAGAACTAACAATTTAAAATGGGATAGATATAAACGAGTACTAAGTGAAACAACAGAAGATGGAAAACACATTATAGATGTAGCACAAAATAGAGGATTTAAAATGAAAGACGGCGTTATGAAAACGTACTGTCAACAAAAATTAGGACTCTCGGCATACTACGATAAAAGACGCATGTTACCAGACGGAATACATACAGAACCTCTCTAATGATTTATTTAATTAATAATTTTGAAAAAATTAAGAAAATTAGCAATCTAAAGACTCTGACGATCCGGGGGTAGCTGGGTGTCAGAAGGCACCATAAGAAGTTCTTCGCGAACAAACCCTCGAGATGGCCCATCATCCAAATAGTAGAGCACGGGCTCATCAGGTTTGGTAATAGATCGATCTAGATGATATACATTGAGAGACCACACGGGATCAGTTGCGCGGCGGCTGCCACCTTCGAGCTCTCCCGGTTGATAGAGGTACCGGACGTCAATATCCGATGGAAGCCGTTGCTCCTCTAAACCAACGGGTCGCCCACGCGAGACGGCAGAGGGCTTGCTCGTCACCCTTTTAAACTTGATAGCATCTTACCTATCAATCTGGTCACCTCTCCGTTCAGTGCGCAGACCACGGCGGGCAGTCTGGCCACCCACTCGGTCGATCGCGAATGAGGGTCTACAAGTTCTTTGGCGTATTGGTGTCCGAACAGTCTCTCAGCCAGGGTTCAATTGAACCGCTCCACGATTCCCTGGTCTCGGTGGATGTTGACACGGCCGCGTCCGACAGAAACGTCGTGCTTAGACAATAGATGGGAGACCGCGCACATGAACTCGCGGCCGGGATCGACCTGGAGAAGATTCGGCCATTTGAGAGGACTCCTCTTATATATTCGGGAAAGAGCCTCGGCCACCTCCTTAGACTCTTTAGTGGCCAACGGCTCAGCCCCCTTATAACGACTCGCTACGTCAGTACGATTGTCAGTGCGTACTTGTACGTCTTGCGACCGACGCGATCGTGAGGGAGAAACAGGAGATCCGCTTGGTGAACTTGGTTCGGCACCGGCACGTCGAATTTCGGGCGCGGAATATAGTGAGGCGCGGGTAAATAGATCTGCCAGATGGCCTGCTTCTTGAGCCATTCCTTGACAGCGTTTTCTGAAACCTTGGTCGCCGCCGCGAGGTTCTTGATGGCCGCGAGTCCCTTCCAGTAGCCGCGGGGGCTGTAGTACGTGTTCGCCAGCTTGCGCGTTAGGCGAACCGATAGTTTGGTATCAAGTTTGCGCGTGTTCATCGTATGTGATGTATTCTAATATATCCAACATGCCCTCGTCAGATCGTCCGGTAACTGCGTCGTTAATAATAAACCTTTGTTGGAAGTACAATTGTGATTGGGGGTTAAGTTCTGAAGGAACTTGGGAAAATCTAATTCATCCAATCCCCCGGGATTGGTGGAGGAATCTTACATACGCTTTGCGAAAAGGGTGGCCGCTTTTTCGTCCTCGCGCCACGTCTCGAGAGAATCTCGGGCCAGACGAATCATACTCTTTGCACCAGCTATACGGTGTTTAAGGGCCGTGTAGCCCACATCGATCATAGCAAAATAAAGTTTGTCAACTGACATCGTTCTATATATA